>JAWNOK010000088.1:0-21552 GCA_035046005.1 Drosophila acutilabella
ATTTGTTAGGTATATTACATAGGAATATATAAATAAATCTACTCATCCAAGTTAATTGAAAGCAATTATTAAACATTTCACATTCTGACTGTGTGCATCTTGCATTAAAATCGTATTCTTTCATGTATACAACTGGAAATGAAACAAAAAATTTAAACTTTTACTTATACTGCATTCTCTACAATTAATTGATACAATGTATTTCCTATCACAAAATACTTAAAATAAATATGCCCTAAAATATTTGTGTTAAGCTGTGAATAGAAACATTGTACATTTATATTTGAGCAGGTTAGCTTGATTTGGCAACAAGTGTAGGCTATTAAAGTACTTATAAATACATATCGTTATTTATATTGCATAAACTTTTTCTGAACTATCGACTGTTGAGCCGTCACTGATATTGATACGGCGCCATTATAGTTTCACTTCAAAATAAATTGTCTCCTTTGGTGTACATACGCGAGTTGGAAAAATAAAATTCTATAAAGAAAATATACATATATACATTATAAAAAGTGTTTATAATCATTGGGGGTAAGTGTGGATCATCTGGCAAACAAAATAGTCTTCAGTTAGTTATAATTTAGTGTCCGATTGACAAATCTACCGTCCAATGGAATCGCCAAGTTAGTCTGTTCAAGTTTGTATACATACGTCAATAGAAACAGATCAGCTAGAGTAGTCTACACAAGTCATATATACATTCACATGCGCCATCGCATATATAAAAAGTATAATAAGTCAGGTTTTCTAATTTTATAGTCTCCAAATGAAATACAAACATATAAGTCTGTATAGAACAATTGCGTCCGATCAAATTTAACATACATATATTTTTAAATACATACAAACATATTTAGGCTTGTTGTCTGTGTCCTCTGTAAAACATACAAACGCAAATAAGTCCGTCCACAAATACTATGTCCGATCAAGTTGTACATACATACAATTGTCCATGCAAGAATAGCTATTTGTCCACGTCTTATTAATCCGATCTGCTGTAAATATATACAAATGCAAATAAGTCCGTCCACAAACACTTGTCCGATCAAATTGTACATTCGTACAATTGTCCATATAAGAATAGCTATTTGTCCACCTGTAAATATATACAAAAGTAAATAAGTACGCACAAAATCAACTGTCCGATCAAATTATACCTTCATACAATTGTACATATAAACATTTACACACACAAGAATAGCTAGTTGTCCTTTCTTATTAATCTGATCTATTCTAAAAGACTATGTGTATGGATCTACCCATTCTAAATGTCTATGTATGCAAATTTCCCCATTTAAAAATCAATTCACATATATTGGCGGTTATAATTTTAAAATCAAAACATTTCAGCGGTATACATTTATACACACAAACATTTCTACAGATGTAAAAAGCATACAAATTTCATTTTACTCTTCTTAATGGTTACAACTGCAAAATTTAAACATTGCAACGACATAGATTTATACAAATGTTAAAAGCAAAGCAATATTGATTCTTTTCTTGGCGGTTGTACTCAAATTTGGATAATTGCAGCGGTATATATTTACACATACAAACCTGTACATACGCATAAACCAAACATAAACCAAAAATAAACCGTTTGCAATATTTTCTGATTTTTTTATCATTCATTGTTGTCAGTTGTCTTATTTGTTAGGTATATTACATAGGAATATATAAATAAATCTACTCATCCAAGTTAATTGAAAGCAATTATTAAACATTTCACATTCTGACTGTGTGCATCTTGCATTAAAATCGTATTCTTTCATGTATACAACTGGAAATGAAACAAAAAATTTAAACTTTTACTTATACTGCATTCTCTACAATTAATTGATACAATGTATTTCCTATCACAAAATACTTAAAATAAATATGCCCTAAAATATTTGTGTTAAGCTGTGAATAGAAACATTGTACATTTATATTTGAGCAGGTTAGCTTGATTTGGCAACAAGTGTAGGCTATTAAAGTACTTATAAATACATATCGTTATTTATATTGCATAAACTTTTTCTGAACTATCGACTGTTGAGCCGTCACTGATATTGATACGGCGCCATTATAGTTTCACTTCAAAATAAATTGTCTCCTTTGGTGTACATACGCGAGTTGGAAAAATAAAATTCTATAAAGAAAATATACATATATACATTATAAAAAGTGTTTATAATCATTGGGGGTAAGTGTGGATCATCTGGCAAACAAAATAGTCTTCAGTTAGTTATAATTTAGTGTCCGATTGACAAATCTACCGTCCAATGGAATCGCCAAGTTAGTCTGTTCAAGTTTGTATACATACGTCAATAGAAACAGATCAGCTAGAGTAGTCTACACAAGTCATATATACATTCACATGCGCCATCGCATATATAAAAAGTATAATAAGTCAGGTTTTCTAATTTTATAGTCTCCAAATGAAATACAAACATATAAGTCTGTATAGAACAATTGCGTCCGATCAAATTTAACATACATATATTTTTAAATACATACAAACATATTTAGGCTTGTTGTCTGTGTCCTCTGTAAAACATACAAACGCAAATAAGTCCGTCCACAAATACTATGTCCGATCAAGTTGTACATACATACAATTGTCCATGCAAGAATAGCTATTTGTCCACGTCTTATTAATCCGATCTGCTGTAAATATATACAAATGCAAATAAGTCCGTCCACAAACACTTGTCCGATCAAATTGTACATTCGTACAATTGTCCATATAAGAATAGCTATTTGTCCACCTGTAAATATATACAAAAGTAAATAAGTACGCACAAAATCAACTGTCCGATCAAATTATACCTTCATACAATTGTACATATAAACATTTACACACACAAGAATAGCTAGTTGTCCTTTCTTATTAATCTGATCTATTCTAAAAGACTATGTGTATGGATCTACCCATTCTAAATGTCTATGTATGCAAATTTCCCCATTTAAAAATCAATTCACATATATTGGCGGTTATAATTTTAAAATCAAAACATTTCAGCGGTATACATTTATACACACAAACATTTCTACAGATGTAAAAAGCATACAAATTTCATTTTACTCTTCTTAATGGTTACAACTGCAAAATTTAAACATTGCAACGACATAGATTTATACAAATGTTAAAAGCAAAGCAATATTGATTCTTTTCTTGGCGGTTGTACTCAAATTTGGATAATTGCAGCGGTATATATTTACACATACAAACCTGTACATACGCATAAACCAAACATAAACCAAAAATAAACCGTTTGCAATATTTTCTGATTTTTTTTATCATTCATTGTTGTCAGTTGTCTTATTTGTTAGGTATATTACATAGGAATATATAAATAAATCTACTCATCCAAGTTAATTGAAAGCAATTATTAAACATTTCACATTCTGACTGTGTGCATCTTGCATTAAAATCGTATTCTTTCATGTATACAACTGGAAATGAAACAAAAAATTTAAACTTTTACTTATACTGCATTCTCTACAATTAATTGATACAATGTATTTCCTATCACAAAATACTTAAAATAAATATGCCCTAAAATATTTGTGTTAAGCTGTGAATAGAAACATTGTACATTTATATTTGAGCAGGTTAGCTTGATTTGGCAACAAGTGTAGGCTATTAAAGTACTTATAAATACATATCGTTATTTATATTGCATAAACTTTTTCTGAACTATCGACTGTTGAGCCGTCACTGATATTGATACGGCGCCATTATAGTTTCACTTCAAAATAAATTGTCTCCTTTGGTGTACATACGCGAGTTGGAAAAATAAAATTCTATAAAGAAAATATACATATATACATTATAAAAAGTGTTTATAATCATTGGGGGTAAGTGTGGATCATCTGGCAAACAAAATAGTCTTCAGTTAGTTATAATTTAGTGTCCGATTGACAAATCTACCGTCCAATGGAATCGCCAAGTTAGTCTGTTCAAGTTTGTATACATACGTCAATAGAAACAGATCAGCTAGAGTAGTCTACACAAGTCATATATACATTCACATGCGCCATCGCATATATAAAAAGTATAATAAGTCAGGTTTTCTAATTTTATAGTCTCCAAATGAAATACAAACATATAAGTCTGTATAGAACAATTGCGTCCGATCAAATTTAACATACATATATTTTTAAATACATACAAACATATTTAGGCTTGTTGTCTGTGTCCTCTGTAAAACATACAAACGCAAATAAGTCCGTCCACAAATACTATGTCCGATCAAGTTGTACATACATACAATTGTCCATGCAAGAATAGCTATTTGTCCACGTCTTATTAATCCGATCTGCTGTAAATATATACAAATGCAAATAAGTCCGTCCACAAACACTTGTCCGATCAAATTGTACATTCGTACAATTGTCCATATAAGAATAGCTATTTGTCCACCTGTAAATATATACAAAAGTAAATAAGTACGCACAAAATCAACTGTCCGATCAAATTATACCTTCATACAATTGTACATATAAACATTTACACACACAAGAATAGCTAGTTGTCCTTTCTTATTAATCTGATCTATTCTAAAAGACTATGTGTATGGATCTACCCATTCTAAATGTCTATGTATGCAAATTTCCCCATTTAAAAATCAATTCACATATATTGGCGGTTATAATTTTAAAATCAAAACATTTCAGCGGTATACATTTATACACACAAACATTTCTACAGATGTAAAAAGCATACAAATTTCATTTTACTCTTCTTAATGGTTACAACTGCAAAATTTAAACATTGCAACGACATAGATTTATACAAATGTTAAAAGCAAAGCAATATTGATTCTTTTCTTGGCGGTTGTACTCAAATTTGGATAATTGCAGCGGTATATATTTACACATACAAACCTGTACATACGCATAAACCAAACATAAACCAAAAATAAACCGTTTGCAATATTTTCTGATTTTTTTTATCATTCATTGTTGTCAGTTGTCTTATTTGTTAGGTATATTACATAGGAATATATAAATAAATCTACTCATCCAAGTTAATTGAAAGCAATTATTAAACATTTCACATTCTGACTGTGTGCATCTTGCATTAAAATCGTATTCTTTCATGTATACAACTGGAAATGAAACAAAAAATTTAAACTTTTACTTATACTGCATTCTCTACAATTAATTGATACAATGTATTTCCTATCACAAAATACTTAAAATAAATATGCCCTAAAATATTTGTGTTAAGCTGTGAATAGAAACATTGTACATTTATATTTGAGCAGGTTAGCTTGATTTGGCAACAAGTGTAGGCTATTAAAGTACTTATAAATACATATCGTTATTTATATTGCATAAACTTTTTCTGAACTATCGACTGTTGAGCCGTCACTGATATTGATACGGCGCCATTATAGTTTCACTTCAAAATAAATTGTCTCCTTTGGTGTACATACGCGAGTTGGAAAAATAAAATTCTATAAAGAAAATATACATATATACATTATAAAAAGTGTTTATAATCATTGGGGGTAAGTGTGGATCATCTGGCAAACAAAATAGTCTTCAGTTAGTTATAATTTAGTGTCCGATTGACAAATCTACCGTCCAATGGAATCGCCAAGTTAGTCTGTTCAAGTTTGTATACATACGTCAATAGAAACAGATCAGCTAGAGTAGTCTACACAAGTCATATATACATTCACATGCGCCATCGCATATATAAAAAGTATAATAAGTCAGGTTTTCTAATTTTATAGTCTCCAAATGAAATACAAACATATAAGTCTGTATAGAACAATTGCGTCCGATCAAATTTAACATACATATATTTTTAAATACATACAAACATATTTAGGCTTGTTGTCTGTGTCCTCTGTAAAACATACAAACGCAAATAAGTCCGTCCACAAATACTATGTCCGATCAAGTTGTACATACATACAATTGTCCATGCAAGAATAGCTATTTGTCCACGTCTTATTAATCCGATCTGCTGTAAATATATACAAATGCAAATAAGTCCGTCCACAAACACTTGTCCGATCAAATTGTACATTCGTACAATTGTCCATATAAGAATAGCTATTTGTCCACCTGTAAATATATACAAAAGTAAATAAGTACGCACAAAATCAACTGTCCGATCAAATTATACCTTCATACAATTGTACATATAAACATTTACACACACAAGAATAGCTAGTTGTCCTTTCTTATTAATCTGATCTATTCTAAAAGACTATGTGTATGGATCTACCCATTCTAAATGTCTATGTATGCAAATTTCCCCATTTAAAAATCAATTCACATATATTGGCGGTTATAATTTTAAAATCAAAACATTTCAGCGGTATACATTTATACACACAAACATTTCTACAGATGTAAAAAGCATACAAATTTCATTTTACTCTTCTTAATGGTTACAACTGCAAAATTTAAACATTGCAACGACATAGATTTATACAAATGTTAAAAGCAAAGCAATATTGATTCTTTTCTTGGCGGTTGTACTCAAATTTGGATAATTGCAGCGGTATATATTTACACATACAAACCTGTACATACGCATAAACCAAACATAAACCAAAAATAAACCGTTTGCAATATTTTCTGATTTTTTTTATCATTCATTGTTGTCAGTTGTCTTATTTGTTAGGTATATTACATAGGAATATATAAATAAATCTACTCATCCAAGTTAATTGAAAGCAATTATTAAACATTTCACATTCTGACTGTGTGCATCTTGCATTAAAATCGTATTCTTTCATGTATACAACTGGAAATGAAACAAAAAATTTAAACTTTTACTTATACTGCATTCTCTACAATTAATTGATACAATGTATTTCCTATCACAAAATACTTAAAATAAATATGCCCTAAAATATTTGTGTTAAGCTGTGAATAGAAACATTGTACATTTATATTTGAGCAGGTTAGCTTGATTTGGCAACAAGTGTAGGCTATTAAAGTACTTATAAATACATATCGTTATTTATATTGCATAAACTTTTTCTGAACTATCGACTGTTGAGCCGTCACTGATATTGATACGGCGCCATTATAGTTTCACTTCAAAATAAATTGTCTCCTTTGGTGTACATACGCGAGTTGGAAAAATAAAATTCTATAAAGAAAATATACATATATACATTATAAAAAGTGTTTATAATCATTGGGGGTAAGTGTGGATCATCTGGCAAACAAAATAGTCTTCAGTTAGTTATAATTTAGTGTCCGATTGACAAATCTACCGTCCAATGGAATCGCCAAGTTAGTCTGTTCAAGTTTGTATACATACGTCAATAGAAACAGATCAGCTAGAGTAGTCTACACAAGTCATATATACATTCACATGCGCCATCGCATATATAAAAAGTATAATAAGTCAGGTTTTCTAATTTTATAGTCTCCAAATGAAATACAAACATATAAGTCTGTATAGAACAATTGCGTCCGATCAAATTTAACATACATATATTTTTAAATACATACAAACATATTTAGGCTTGTTGTCTGTGTCCTCTGTAAAACATACAAACGCAAATAAGTCCGTCCACAAATACTATGTCCGATCAAGTTGTACATACATACAATTGTCCATGCAAGAATAGCTATTTGTCCACGTCTTATTAATCCGATCTGCTGTAAATATATACAAATGCAAATAAGTCCGTCCACAAACACTTGTCCGATCAAATTGTACATTCGTACAATTGTCCATATAAGAATAGCTATTTGTCCACCTGTAAATATATACAAAAGTAAATAAGTACGCACAAAATCAACTGTCCGATCAAATTATACCTTCATACAATTGTACATATAAACATTTACACACACAAGAATAGCTAGTTGTCCTTTCTTATTAATCTGATCTATTCTAAAAGACTATGTGTATGGATCTACCCATTCTAAATGTCTATGTATGCAAATTTCCCCATTTAAAAATCAATTCACATATATTGGCGGTTATAATTTTAAAATCAAAACATTTCAGCGGTATACATTTATACACACAAACATTTCTACAGATGTAAAAAGCATACAAATTTCATTTTACTCTTCTTAATGGTTACAACTGCAAAATTTAAACATTGCAACGACATAGATTTATACAAATGTTAAAAGCAAAGCAATATTGATTCTTTTCTTGGCGGTTGTACTCAAATTTGGATAATTGCAGCGGTATATATTTACACATACAAACCTGTACATACGCATAAACCAAACATAAACCAAAAATAAACCGTTTGCAATATTTTCTGATTTTTTTTATCATTCATTGTTGTCAGTTGTCTTATTTGTTAGGTATATTACATAGGAATATATAAATAAATCTACTCATCCAAGTTAATTGAAAGCAATTATTAAACATTTCACATTCTGACTGTGTGCATCTTGCATTAAAATCGTATTCTTTCATGTATACAACTGGAAATGAAACAAAAAATTTAAACTTTTACTTATACTGCATTCTCTACAATTAATTGATACAATGTATTTCCTATCACAAAATACTTAAAATAAATATGCCCTAAAATATTTGTGTTAAGCTGTGAATAGAAACATTGTACATTTATATTTGAGCAGGTTAGCTTGATTTGGCAACAAGTGTAGGCTATTAAAGTACTTATAAATACATATCGTTATTTATATTGCATAAACTTTTTCTGAACTATCGACTGTTGAGCCGTCACTGATATTGATACGGCGCCATTATAGTTTCACTTCAAAATAAATTGTCTCCTTTGGTGTACATACGCGAGTTGGAAAAATAAAATTCTATAAAGAAAATATACATATATACATTATAAAAAGTGTTTATAATCATTGGGGGTAAGTGTGGATCATCTGGCAAACAAAATAGTCTTCAGTTAGTTATAATTTAGTGTCCGATTGACAAATCTACCGTCCAATGGAATCGCCAAGTTAGTCTGTTCAAGTTTGTATACATACGTCAATAGAAACAGATCAGCTAGAGTAGTCTACACAAGTCATATATACATTCACATGCGCCATCGCATATATAAAAAGTATAATAAGTCAGGTTTTCTAATTTTATAGTCTCCAAATGAAATACAAACATATAAGTCTGTATAGAACAATTGCGTCCGATCAAATTTAACATACATATATTTTTAAATACATACAAACATATTTAGGCTTGTTGTCTGTGTCCTCTGTAAAACATACAAACGCAAATAAGTCCGTCCACAAATACTATGTCCGATCAAGTTGTACATACATACAATTGTCCATGCAAGAATAGCTATTTGTCCACGTCTTATTAATCCGATCTGCTGTAAATATATACAAATGCAAATAAGTCCGTCCACAAACACTTGTCCGATCAAATTGTACATTCGTACAATTGTCCATATAAGAATAGCTATTTGTCCACCTGTAAATATATACAAAAGTAAATAAGTACGCACAAAATCAACTGTCCGATCAAATTATACCTTCATACAATTGTACATATAAACATTTACACACACAAGAATAGCTAGTTGTCCTTTCTTATTAATCTGATCTATTCTAAAAGACTATGTGTATGGATCTACCCATTCTAAATGTCTATGTATGCAAATTTCCCCATTTAAAAATCAATTCACATATATTGGCGGTTATAATTTTAAAATCAAAACATTTCAGCGGTATACATTTATACACACAAACATTTCTACAGATGTAAAAAGCATACAAATTTCATTTTACTCTTCTTAATGGTTACAACTGCAAAATTTAAACATTGCAACGACATAGATTTATACAAATGTTAAAAGCAAAGCAATATTGATTCTTTTCTTGGCGGTTGTACTCAAATTTGGATAATTGCAGCGGTATATATTTACACATACAAACCTGTACATACGCATAAACCAAACATAAACCAAAAATAAACCGTTTGCAATATTTTCTGATTTTTTTATCATTCATTGTTGTCAGTTGTCTTATTTGTTAGGTATATTACATAGGAATATATAAATAAATCTACTCATCCAAGTTAATTGAAAGCAATTATTAAACATTTCACATTCTGACTGTGTGCATCTTGCATTAAAATCGTATTCTTTCATGTATACAACTGGAAATGAAACAAAAAATTTAAACTTTTACTTATACTGCATTCTCTACAATTAATTGATACAATGTATTTCCTATCACAAAATACTTAAAATAAATATGCCCTAAAATATTTGTGTTAAGCTGTGAATAGAAACATTGTACATTTATATTTGAGCAGGTTAGCTTGATTTGGCAACAAGTGTAGGCTATTAAAGTACTTATAAATACATATCGTTATTTATATTGCATAAACTTTTTCTGAACTATCGACTGTTGAGCCGTCACTGATATTGATACGGCGCCATTATAGTTTCACTTCAAAATAAATTGTCTCCTTTGGTGTACATACGCGAGTTGGAAAAATAAAATTCTATAAAGAAAATATACATATATACATTATAAAAAGTGTTTATAATCATTGGGGGTAAGTGTGGATCATCTGGCAAACAAAATAGTCTTCAGTTAGTTATAATTTAGTGTCCGATTGACAAATCTACCGTCCAATGGAATCGCCAAGTTAGTCTGTTCAAGTTTGTATACATACGTCAATAGAAACAGATCAGCTAGAGTAGTCTACACAAGTCATATATACATTCACATGCGCCATCGCATATATAAAAAGTATAATAAGTCAGGTTTTCTAATTTTATAGTCTCCAAATGAAATACAAACATATAAGTCTGTATAGAACAATTGCGTCCGATCAAATTTAACATACATATATTTTTAAATACATACAAACATATTTAGGCTTGTTGTCTGTGTCCTCTGTAAAACATACAAACGCAAATAAGTCCGTCCACAAATACTATGTCCGATCAAGTTGTACATACATACAATTGTCCATGCAAGAATAGCTATTTGTCCACGTCTTATTAATCCGATCTGCTGTAAATATATACAAATGCAAATAAGTCCGTCCACAAACACTTGTCCGATCAAATTGTACATTCGTACAATTGTCCATATAAGAATAGCTATTTGTCCACCTGTAAATATATACAAAAGTAAATAAGTACGCACAAAATCAACTGTCCGATCAAATTATACCTTCATACAATTGTACATATAAACATTTACACACACAAGAATAGCTAGTTGTCCTTTCTTATTAATCTGATCTATTCTAAAAGACTATGTGTATGGATCTACCCATTCTAAATGTCTATGTATGCAAATTTCCCCATTTAAAAATCAATTCACATATATTGGCGGTTATAATTTTAAAATCAAAACATTTCAGCGGTATACATTTATACACACAAACATTTCTACAGATGTAAAAAGCATACAAATTTCATTTTACTCTTCTTAATGGTTACAACTGCAAAATTTAAACATTGCAACGACATAGATTTATACAAATGTTAAAAGCAAAGCAATATTGATTCTTTTCTTGGCGGTTGTACTCAAATTTGGATAATTGCAGCGGTATATATTTACACATACAAACCTGTACATACGCATAAACCAAACATAAACCAAAAATAAACCGTTTGCAATATTTTCTGATTTTTTTTATCATTCATTGTTGTCAGTTGTCTTATTTGTTAGGTATATTACATAGGAATATATAAATAAATCTACTCATCCAAGTTAATTGAAAGCAATTATTAAACATTTCACATTCTGACTGTGTGCATCTTGCATTAAAATCGTATTCTTTCATGTATACAACTGGAAATGAAACAAAAAATTTAAACTTTTACTTATACTGCATTCTCTACAATTAATTGATACAATGTATTTCCTATCACAAAATACTTAAAATAAATATGCCCTAAAATATTTGTGTTAAGCTGTGAATAGAAACATTGTACATTTATATTTGAGCAGGTTAGCTTGATTTGGCAACAAGTGTAGGCTATTAAAGTACTTATAAATACATATCGTTATTTATATTGCATAAACTTTTTCTGAACTATCGACTGTTGAGCCGTCACTGATATTGATACGGCGCCATTATAGTTTCACTTCAAAATAAATTGTCTCCTTTGGTGTACATACGCGAGTTGGAAAAATAAAATTCTATAAAGAAAATATACATATATACATTATAAAAAGTGTTTATAATCATTGGGGGTAAGTGTGGATCATCTGGCAAACAAAATAGTCTTCAGTTAGTTATAATTTAGTGTCCGATTGACAAATCTACCGTCCAATGGAATCGCCAAGTTAGTCTGTTCAAGTTTGTATACATACGTCAATAGAAACAGATCAGCTAGAGTAGTCTACACAAGTCATATATACATTCACATGCGCCATCGCATATATAAAAAGTATAATAAGTCAGGTTTTCTAATTTTATAGTCTCCAAATGAAATACAAACATATAAGTCTGTATAGAACAATTGCGTCCGATCAAATTTAACATACATATATTTTTAAATACATACAAACATATTTAGGCTTGTTGTCTGTGTCCTCTGTAAAACATACAAACGCAAATAAGTCCGTCCACAAATACTATGTCCGATCAAGTTGTACATACATACAATTGTCCATGCAAGAATAGCTATTTGTCCACGTCTTATTAATCCGATCTGCTGTAAATATATACAAATGCAAATAAGTCCGTCCACAAACACTTGTCCGATCAAATTGTACATTCGTACAATTGTCCATATAAGAATAGCTATTTGTCCACCTGTAAATATATACAAAAGTAAATAAGTACGCACAAAATCAACTGTCCGATCAAATTATACCTTCATACAATTGTACATATAAACATTTACACACACAAGAATAGCTAGTTGTCCTTTCTTATTAATCTGATCTATTCTAAAAGACTATGTGTATGGATCTACCCATTCTAAATGTCTATGTATGCAAATTTCCCCATTTAAAAATCAATTCACATATATTGGCGGTTATAATTTTAAAATCAAAACATTTCAGCGGTATACATTTATACACACAAACATTTCTACAGATGTAAAAAGCATACAAATTTCATTTTACTCTTCTTAATGGTTACAACTGCAAAATTTAAACATTGCAACGACATAGATTTATACAAATGTTAAAAGCAAAGCAATATTGATTCTTTTCTTGGCGGTTGTACTCAAATTTGGATAATTGCAGCGGTATATATTTACACATACAAACCTGTACATACGCATAAACCAAACATAAACCAAAAATAAACCGTTTGCAATATTTTCTGATTTTTTTTATCATTCATTGTTGTCAGTTGTCTTATTTGTTAGGTATATTACATAGGAATATATAAATAAATCTACTCATCCAAGTTAATTGAAAGCAATTATTAAACATTTCACATTCTGACTGTGTGCATCTTGCATTAAAATCGTATTCTTTCATGTATACAACTGGAAATGAAACAAAAAATTTAAACTTTTACTTATACTGCATTCTCTACAATTAATTGATACAATGTATTTCCTATCACAAAATACTTAAAATAAATATGCCCTAAAATATTTGTGTTAAGCTGTGAATAGAAACATTGTACATTTATATTTGAGCAGGTTAGCTTGATTTGGCAACAAGTGTAGGCTATTAAAGTACTTATAAATACATATCGTTATTTATATTGCATAAACTTTTTCTGAACTATCGACTGTTGAGCCGTCACTGATATTGATACGGCGCCAT
Source organism: Drosophila acutilabella (assembly GCA_035046005.1). Taxonomy (NCBI): domain Eukaryota; kingdom Metazoa; phylum Arthropoda; class Insecta; order Diptera; family Drosophilidae; genus Drosophila; species Drosophila acutilabella. The sequence goes on from JAWNOK010000088.1 coordinate 13,681, forward strand.
TATAGTTTCACTTCAAAATAAATTGTCTCCTTTGGTGTACATACGCGAGTTGGAAAAATAAAATTCTATAAAGAAAATATACATATATACATTATAAAAAGTGTTTATAATCATTGGGGGTAAGTGTGGATCATCTGGCAAACAAAATAGTCTTCAGTTAGTTATAATTTAGTGTCCGATTGACAAATCTACCGTCCAATGGAATCGCCAAGTTAGTCTGTTCAAGTTTGTATACATACGTCAATAGAAACAGATCAGCTAGAGTAGTCTACACAAGTCATATATACATTCACATGCGCCATCGCATATATAAAAAGTATAATAAGTCAGGTTTTCTAATTTTATAGTCTCCAAATGAAATACAAACATATAAGTCTGTATAGAACAATTGCGTCCGATCAAATTTAACATACATATATTTTTAAATACATACAAACATATTTAGGCTTGTTGTCTGTGTCCTCTGTAAAACATACAAACGCAAATAAGTCCGTCCACAAATACTATGTCCGATCAAGTTGTACATACATACAATTGTCCATGCAAGAATAGCTATTTGTCCACGTCTTATTAATCCGATCTGCTGTAAATATATACAAATGCAAATAAGTCCGTCCACAAACACTTGTCCGATCAAATTGTACATTCGTACAATTGTCCATATAAGAATAGCTATTTGTCCACCTGTAAATATATACAAAAGTAAATAAGTACGCACAAAATCAACTGTCCGATCAAATTATACCTTCATACAATTGTACATATAAACATTTACACACACAAGAATAGCTAGTTGTCCTTTCTTATTAATCTGATCTATTCTAAAAGACTATGTGTATGGATCTACCCATTCTAAATGTCTATGTATGCAAATTTCCCCATTTAAAAATCAATTCACATATATTGGCGGTTATAATTTTAAAATCAAAACATTTCAGCGGTATACATTTATACACACAAACATTTCTACAGATGTAAAAAGCATACAAATTTCATTTTACTCTTCTTAATGGTTACAACTGCAAAATTTAAACATTGCAACGACATAGATTTATACAAATGTTAAAAGCAAAGCAATATTGATTCTTTTCTTGGCGGTTGTACTCAAATTTGGATAATTGCAGCGGTATATATTTACACATACAAACCTGTACATACGCATAAACCAAACATAAACCAAAAATAAACCGTTTGCAATATTTTCTGATTTTTTTTATCATTCATTGTTGTCAGTTGTCTTATTTGTTAGGTATATTACATAGGAATATATAAATAAATCTACTCATCCAAGTTAATTGAAAGCAATTATTAAACATTTCACATTCTGACTGTGTGCATCTTGCATTAAAATCGTATTCTTTCATGTATACAACTGGAAATGAAACAAAAAATTTAAACTTTTACTTATACTGCATTCTCTACAATTAATTGATACAATGTATTTCCTATCACAAAATACTTAAAATAAATATGCCCTAAAATATTTGTGTTAAGCTGTGAATAGAAACATTGTACATTTATATTTGAGCAGGTTAGCTTGATTTGGCAACAAGTGTAGGCTATTAAAGTACTTATAAATACATATCGTTATTTATATTGCATAAACTTTTTCTGAACTATCGACTGTTGAGCCGTCACTGATATTGATACGGCGCCATTATAGTTTCACTTCAAAATAAATTGTCTCCTTTGGTGTACATACGCGAGTTGGAAAAATAAAATTCTATAAAGAAAATATACATATATACATTATAAAAAGTGTTTATAATCATTGGGGGTAAGTGTGGATCATCTGGCAAACAAAATAGTCTTCAGTTAGTTATAATTTAGTGTCCGATTGACAAATCTACCGTCCAATGGAATCGCCAAGTTAGTCTGTTCAAGTTTGTATACATACGTCAATAGAAACAGATCAGCTAGAGTAGTCTACACAAGTCATATATACATTCACATGCGCCATCGCATATATAAAAAGTATAATAAGTCAGGTTTTCTAATTTTATAGTCTCCAAATGAAATACAAACATATAAGTCTGTATAGAACAATTGCGTCCGATCAAATTTAACATACATATATTTTTAAATACATACAAACATATTTAGGCTTGTTGTCTGTGTCCTCTGTAAAACATACAAACGCAAATAAGTCCGTCCACAAATACTATGTCCGATCAAGTTGTACATACATACAATTGTCCATGCAAGAATAGCTATTTGTCCACGTCTTATTAATCCGATCTGCTGTAAATATATACAAATGCAAATAAGTCCGTCCACAAACACTTGTCCGATCAAATTGTACATTCGTACAATTGTCCATATAAGAATAGCTATTTGTCCACCTGTAAATATATACAAAAGTAAATAAGTACGCACAAAATCAACTGTCCGATCAAATTATACCTTCATACAATTGTACATATAAACATTTACACACACAAGAATAGCTAGTTGTCCTTTCTTATTAATCTGATCTATTCTAAAAGACTATGTGTATGGATCTACCCATTCTAAATGTCTATGTATGCAAATTTCCCCATTTAAAAATCAATTCACATATATTGGCGGTTATAATTTTAAAATCAAAACATTTCAGCGGTATACATTTATACACACAAACATTTCTACAGATGTAAAAAGCATACAAATTTCATTTTACTCTTCTTAATGGTTACAACTGCAAAATTTAAACATTGCAACGACATAGATTTATACAAATGTTAAAAGCAAAGCAATATTGATTCTTTTCTTGGCGGTTGTACTCAAATTTGGATAATTGCAGCGGTATATATTTACACATACAAACCTGTACATACGCATAAACCAAACATAAACCAAAAATAAACCGTTTGCAATATTTTCTGATTTTTTTTATCATTCATTGTTGTCAGTTGTCTTATTTGTTAGGTATATTACATAGGAATATATAAATAAATCTACTCATCCAAGTTAATTGAAAGCAATTATTAAACATTTCACATTCTGACTGTGTGCATCTTGCATTAAAATCGTATTCTTTCATGTATACAACTGGAAATGAAACAAAAAATTTAAACTTTTACTTATACTGCATTCTCTACAATTAATTGATACAATGTATTTCCTATCACAAAATACTTAAAATAAATATGCCCTAAAATATTTGTGTTAAGCTGTGAATAGAAACATTGTACATTTATATTTGAGCAGGTTAGCTTGATTTGGCAACAAGTGTAGGCTATTAAAGTACTTATAAATACATATCGTTATTTATATTGCATAAACTTTTTCTGAACTATCGACTGTTGAGCCGTCACTGATATTGATACGGCGCCATTATAGTTTCACTTCAAAATAAATTGTCTCCTTTGGTGTACATACGCGAGTTGGAAAAATAAAATTCTATAAAGAAAATATACATATATACATTATAAAAAGTGTTTATAATCATTGGGGGTAAGTGTGGATCATCTGGCAAACAAAATAGTCTTCAGTTAGTTATAATTTAGTGTCCGATTGACAAATCTACCGTCCAATGGAATCGCCAAGTTAGTCTGTTCAAGTTTGTATACATACGTCAATAGAAACAGATCAGCTAGAGTAGTCTACACAAGTCATATATACATTCACATGCGCCATCGCATATATAAAAAGTATAATAAGTCAGGTTTTCTAATTTTATAGTCTCCAAATGAAATACAAACATATAAGTCTGTATAGAACAATTGCGTCCGATCAAATTTAACATACATATATTTTTAAATACATACAAACATATTTAGGCTTGTTGTCTGTGTCCTCTGTAAAACATACAAACGCAAATAAGTCCGTCCACAAATACTATGTCCGATCAAGTTGTACATACATACAATTGTCCATGCAAGAATAGCTATTTGTCCACGTCTTATTAATCCGATCTGCTGTAAATATATACAAATGCAAATAAGTCCGTCCACAAACACTTGTCCGATCAAATTGTACATTCGTACAATTGTCCATATAAGAATAGCTATTTGTCCACCTGTAAATATATACAAAAGTAAATAAGTACGCACAAAATCAACTGTCCGATCAAATTATACCTTCATACAATTGTACATATAAACATTTACACACACAAGAATAGCTAGTTGTCCTTTCTTATTAATCTGATCTATTCTAAAAGACTATGTGTATGGATCTACCCATTCTAAATGTCTATGTATGCAAATTTCCCCATTTAAAAATCAATTCACATATATTGGCGGTTATAATTTTAAAATCAAAACATTTCAGCGGTATACATTTATACACACAAACATTTCTACAGATGTAAAAAGCATACAAATTTCATTTTACTCTTCTTAATGGTTACAACTGCAAAATTTAAACATTGCAACGACATAGATTTATACAAATGTTAAAAGCAAAGCAATATTGATTCTTTTCTTGGCGGTTGTACTCAAATTTGGATAATTGCAGCGGTATATATTTACACATACAAACCTGTACATACGCATAAACCAAACATAAACCAAAAATAAACCGTTTGCAATATTTTCTGATTTTTTTTATCATTCATTGTTGTCAGTTGTCTTATTTGTTAGGTATATTACATAGGAATATATAAATAAATCTACTCATCCAAGTTAATTGAAAGCAATTATTAAACATTTCACATTCTGACTGTGTGCATCTTGCATTAAAATCGTATTCTTTCATGTATACAACTGGAAATGAAACAAAAAATTTAAACTTTTACTTATACTGCATTCTCTACAATTAATTGATACAATGTATTTCCTATCACAAAATACTTAAAATAAATATGCCCTAAAATATTTGTGTTAAGCTGTGAATAGAAACATTGTACATTTATATTTGAGCAGGTTAGCTTGATTTGGCAACAAGTGTAGGCTATTAAAGTACTTATAAATACATATCGTTATTTATATTGCATAAACTTTTTCTGAACTATCGACTGTTGAGCCGTCACTGATATTGATACGGCGCCATTATAGTTTCACTTCAAAATAAATTGTCTCCTTTGGTGTACATACGCGAGTTGGAAAAATAAAATTCTATAAAGAAAATATACATATATACATTATAAAAAGTGTTTATAATCATTGGGGGTAAGTGTGGATCATCTGGCAAACAAAATAGTCTTCAGTTAGTTATAATTTAGTGTCCGATTGACAAATCTACCGTCCAATGGAATCGCCAAGTTAGTCTGTTCAAGTTTGTATACATACGTCAATAGAAACAGATCAGCTAGAGTAGTCTACACAAGTCATATATACATTCACATGCGCCATCGCATATATAAAAAGTATAATAAGTCAGGTTTTCTAATTTTATAGTCTCCAAATGAAATACAAACATATAAGTCTGTATAGAACAATTGCGTCCGATCAAATTTAACATACATATATTTTTAAATACATACAAACATATTTAGGCTTGTTGTCTGTGTCCTCTGTAAAACATACAAACGCAAATAAGTCCGTCCACAAATACTATGTCCGATCAAGTTGTACATACATACAATTGTCCATGCAAGAATAGCTATTTGTCCACGTCTTATTAATCCGATCTGCTGTAAATATATACAAATGCAAATAAGTCCGTCCACAAACACTTGTCCGATCAAATTGTACATTCGTACAATTGTCCATATAAGAATAGCTATTTGTCCACCTGTAAATATATACAAAAGTAAATAAGTACGCACAAAATCAACTGTCCGATCAAATTATACCTTCATACAATTGTACATATAAACATTTACACACACAAGAATAGCTAGTTGTCCTTTCTTATTAATCTGATCTATTCTAAAAGACTATGTGTATGGATCTACCCATTCTAAATGTCTATGTATGCAAATTTCCCCATTTAAAAATCAATTCACATATATTGGCGGTTATAATTTTAAAATCAAAACATTTCAGCGGTATACATTTATACACACAAACATTTCTACAGATGTAAAAAGCATACAAATTTCATTTTACTCTTCTTAATGGTTACAACTGCAAAATTTAAACATTGCAACGACATAGATTTATACAAATGTTAAAAGCAAAGCAATATTGATTCTTTTCTTGGCGGTTGTACTCAAATTTGGATAATTGCAGCGGTATATATTTACACATACAAACCTGTACATACGCATAAACCAAACATAAACCAAAAATAAACCGTTTGCAATATTTTCTGATTTTTTTTATCATTCATTGTTGTCAGTTGTCTTATTTGTTAGGTATATTACATAGGAATATATAAATAAATCTACTCATCCAAGTTAATTGAAAGCAATTATTAAACATTTCACATTCTGACTGTGTGCATCTTGCATTAAAATCGTATTCTTTCATGTATACAACTGGAAATGAAACAAAAAATTTAAACTTTTACTTATACTGCATTCTCTACAATTAATTGATACAATGTATTTCCTATCACAAAATACTTAAAATAAATATGCCCTAAAATATTTGTGTTAAGCTGTGAATAGAAACATTGTACATTTATATTTGAGCAGGTTAGCTTGATTTGGCAACAAGTGTAGGCTATTAAAGTACTTATAAATACATATCGTTATTTATATTGCATAAACTTTTTCTGAACTATCGACTGTTGAGCCGTCACTGATATTGATACGGCGCCATTATAGTTTCACTTCAAAATAAATTGTCTCCTTTGGTGTACATACGCGAGTTGGAAAAATAAAATTCTATAAAGAAAATATACATATATACATTATAAAAAGTGTTTATAATCATTGGGGGTAAGTGTGGATCATCTGGCAAACAAAATAGTCTTCAGTTAGTTATAATTTAGTGTCCGATTGACAAATCTACCGTCCAATGGAATCGCCAAGTTAGTCTGTTCAAGTTTGTATACATACGTCAATAGAAACAGATCAGCTAGAGTAGTCTACACAAGTCATATATACATTCACATGCGCCATCGCATATATAAAAAGTATAATAAGTCAGGTTTTCTAATTTTATAGTCTCCAAATGAAATACAAACATATAAGTCTGTATAGAACAATTGCGTCCGATCAAATTTAACATACATATATTTTTAAATACATACAAACATATTTAGGCTTGTTGTCTGTGTCCTCTGTAAAACATACAAACGCAAATAAGTCCGTCCACAAATACTATGTCCGATCAAGTTGTACATACATACAATTGTCCATGCAAGAATAGCTATTTGTCCACGTCTTATTAATCCGATCTGCTGTAAATATATACAAATGCAAATAAGTCCGTCCACAAACACTTGTCCGATCAAATTGTACATTCGTACAATTGTCCATATAAGAATAGCTATTTGTCCACCTGTAAATATATACAAAAGTAAATAAGTACGCACAAAATCAACTGTCCGATCAAATTATACCTTCATACAATTGTACATATAAACATTTACACACACAAGAATAGCTAGTTGTCCTTTCTTATTAATCTGATCTATTCTAAAAGACTATGTGTATGGATCTACCCATTCTAAATGTCTATGTATGCAAATTTCCCCATTTAAAAATCAATTCACATATATTGGCGGTTATAATTTTAAAATCAAAACATTTCAGCGGTATACATTTATACACACAAACATTTCTACAGATGTAAAAAGCATACAAATTTCATTTTACTCTTCTTAATGGTTACAACTGCAAAATTTAAACATTGCAACGACATAGATTTATACAAATGTTAAAAGCAAAGCAATATTGATTCTTTTCTTGGCGGTTGTACTCAAATTTGGATAATTGCAGCGGTATATATTTACACATACAAACCTGTACATACGCATAAACCAAACATAAACCAAAAATAAACCGTTTGCAATATTTTCTGATTTTTTTTATCATTCATTGTTGTCAGTTGTCTT
>JAWNOK010000089.1:0-232497 GCA_035046005.1 Drosophila acutilabella
TGTGCCTTAGCTGCTGCCTCTGCCGCCGATGCGCCGACAATTATTCCTGGGTGTGTTCGCCATCTTTATGCACAACCAGCCTCTGTCAACTCAATTATTTGTGCCTTAGCTGCTGCCTCTGCCGCCGCTGCGCCGACACCCGTTCCCGGCTTGTGTCCGCCATCTTTATGCACAACCAGCCGCCGTCAACTTACTTATATGTGCCGCAGCTGCTACCTTTGCCGCCGCTTCGCGGACAACTTACTTATATGTGCCGCAGATGCTACCTTTGCCGCCGCTTCGCCGCACCCGTTCCCGGCTTGTGTCCGCCATATTTATGCACAACCAGCCACTGTCAACTCAATTATTCGTGCCTTATTGCTTCCTCTGCCGCCGCTTCGCCGACAACCATTCCCGCTTGTGTCCGCCATTTTTATGCAAATCCAGCCTCTGTCAACTCAATTATTTGTGCCTTACTGCTTCCTCTGCCGCCGCTGCGCCGACAACCGTCCCGGCTTGTGTCCGCCATCATTATGCACAACCAGCCTCTGTCAACTCAATTATTTGTGCCGCAGCTTCTACCTTTGCCGCCGCTTCGCGGACAACTTACTTATATGTGCCTCAGCTGCTACCTTTGCCGCCGCTTCGCCGCACCCGTTCCCGGCTTGTGTCCGCCATATTTATGCACAACCAGCCACTGTCAACTCAATTATTCGTGCCTTATTGCTTCCTCTGCAGCCGCTTCCCCGACAACCATTCCCGCTTGTGTCCGCCATTTTTATTCAAAACCAGCCTCTGTCAACTCAATTATTTGTGCCTTACTGCTTCCTCTGCCGCCGCTGCGCCGACAACCGTCCCGGCTTGTGTCCGCCATCTTTATGCACAACCAGCCGCCGTCAACTTACTTATATGTGCCGCAGCTGCTACCTTTGCCGCCGCTTCGCCGACAACTTACTTATATCTTTCTTATCGCCGCACCCGTTCCCGCTTGTGTCCGCCATATTTATGCACAACCAGCCACTGTCAACTCAATTATTTGTGCCTTACTGCTTCCTCTGCCGCCGCTGCGCCGACAACCGTCCCGGCTTGTGTCCGCCATCATTATGCACAACCAGCCGCCGTCAACTTACTTATATGTGCCGCAGCTGCTACCTTTGCCGCCGCTTCGCCGCACCCGTTCCCGCTTGTGACCGCCATCTTTATGCACAACCAGCCGCAGTCAACTTACTTATATGTGCCGCAGCTGCTACCTTTGCCGCCGCTTCGCCGCACCCGTTCCCGCTTGTGTCCGCCATATGTCCAACCAGCCGCCGTCAACTCGATTATTTGTGCCTTACTGCTTCATCTGCCGGCGCTGCGCCGACACCCGTTCCCGGCTTGTGTCCGCCATCTTTATGTCCAACCAACTTAGTTATATGTTCCGCAGCTGCTACCTCTGCCGCCGCTTCGCGCCACCCGTTCCCGCTTGTGTCCGCCATATTTATGCGCAACCAGCCACTGTCAACTGAATTATTTGTGCCTTAGCTGCTGCCTCTGCCGCCGATGCGCCGACAATTATTCCTGGGTGTGTTCGCCATTTTTATGCACAACCAGCCTCTGTCAACTCGATTATTTGTGCCTTACTGCTTCATCTGCCGGCGCTGCGCCGACACCCGTTCCCGGCTTGTGTCCGCCATCTTTATGTCCAACCAGCCGCCGACAACTTACTTATATGTGCCGCAGCTGCTACCTTTGCCGCCGCTTCGCCGCACCCGTTCCAGCTTGTGTCCGCCATCTTTAAGCACAACCAGCCGCCGTCAACTTACTTATATGTACCGCAGATGCTACCTTTGCCGTCGCTTCGCATAACCCGTTCCCGCAGCCTCTGTCAACTCAATTATTTGTGCCTTAGCTGCTGCCTCTGCCGCCGCTGCGCAGACATCCATCCCGGCTTGTGTCCGCCATCTTTATGCACAACCAGCCGCCGTCAACTCAATTATTTGTGATTTAGCTGTTGCCTTTGCCGCCGCTTCGCCGACACCCGTTCCCGCTTGTGTCCGCCATCTTTATACCCAACCAGCCGCGGTCAACTCAATTATTCGTGCCTTACTGCTTCCTTTGCCGCCGCTGCGCCGACAACCGTCCCGGCCTGTGTCCGCCATCTTTATGCACAACCAGCCGCCGTCAACTTACTTATATGTGCCGCAGCTGCTACCTTTGCCGCCGCTTCGCCGACACCCGTTCCCGCTTGTGTCCGCCATCTTTATGTCCAACCAGCCGCCGTCAACTCAATTATTCGTGCCTTACTGCTTCCTCTGCCGCCGCTGCGCCGACAACCGTCCCGGCTTGTGTCCGCCATCTTTATGCACAACCAGCCGCCGTCAACTTACTTATATGTGCCGGAGCTGCTACCTTTGCCGCCGCTTCGCTGACAATCGTTCCCGCTTGTGTCCGCCATCTTTATACCCAACCAGCCGCCGTCAACTCAATTATTTGTGGCTTACTGCTTCCTCTGCCGCAGCTGCGCCGACAACCGTCCCGGCTTGTGTCCGCCATCTTTATGCACATCCAGCCGCTGTCAACTTACTTATATGTGCTGCAGTTGCTACCTTTGCCGCTGCTTCGCGGACACCCGTTCCCGCTTGTGTCCGCCACCTTTATGCAACTTACTTATATGTGCCGCAGCTGCAACCTTTAAAGCCGCTTCGGCGACAACTGTTCCCGCTTGTGTCCGCCATCTTTCTGTCCAACCATCCGCCGTCAATTAACTTAAATGTGCCGCAGCTGCTACCTTTGCCGCCGCTTCGCCGACACCCGTTCCCGCTTGTGTCCGCCATCTTTATACCCAACCAGCCGCCGTCAACTCAATTATTCGTGCCTTACTGCTTCCTCTGCCGCCGCTGCGCCGACAACCGTCCCGGCTTGTGTCCGTCATCTTTATGCACAACCAGCCGCCGTCAACTTACTTATATGTGCAGCAGCTGCTACCATTGCCGCCGCTTCGCCGACACCCGTTCCCGCTTGTGTCCGCCATCTTTATGTCCAACCAGCCGCCGTCAACTCAATTATTCGTGCCTTACTGCTTCCTCTGCCGCCGCTGCGCCGACAACCGTCCCGGCTTGTGTCCGCCATCTTTATGCACAACCAGCCGCCGTCAACTTACTTATATGTGCCGGAGCTGCTACCTTTGCCGCCGCTTCGCAGACAATCGTTCCCGCTTGTGTCCGCCATCTTTATACCCAACCAGCCGCCGTCAACTCAATTATTTGTGGCTTACTGCTTCCTCTGCCGCAGCTGCGCCGACAACCGTCCCGGCTTGTGTCCGCCATCTTTATCCACATCCAGCCGCTGTCAACTTACTTATATGTGCTGCAGTTGCTACCTTTGCCGCTGCTTCGCGGACACCCGTTTCCGCTTGTGTCCGCCATCTTTATGCAACTTACTTATATGTGCCGCAGCTGCAACCTTTAAAGCCGCTTCGGCGACAACTGTTCCCGCTTGTGTCCGCCATCTTTCTGTCCAACCATCCGCCGTCAATTAACTTAAATGTGCCGCAGCTGCTACCTTTGCCGCCGCTGCGCCGACAACCGTCCCGGCTTGTGTCCGCCATCTTTATACCCAACCAGCCGCCGTCAACTCAATTATTTGTTTCTTACTGCTTCCTCTGCCGCCGCTGCGCCGACAACCGTCCCGGCTTGTGTCCGCCATCTTTATGCACAACCAGCCGCCGTCAACTTACTTATATGTGCCGGAGCTGCTACCTTTGCCGCCGCTTCGCAGACAATCGTTCCCGCTTGTGTCCGCCATCTTTATGTCCAACCAGCCGCCGTCAACTTACTTATTTGTGCCGCAGCTGCTGCCTCTGCCGCCGCTGCGCCGACAACCATCCCGGCTTGTGTCCGCTATCTTTATGCACAACCACCCGCCGTCAACTCAATTATTTGTGATTCAGCTGTTCCCTTTGCCGCCGCTTCGCCGACACCCGTTCCCGCTTGTGTCCGCCATCTTTATACCCAACCAGCCGCCGTCAACTCAATTATTCGTGCCTTACTGCTTCCTCTGCCGCCGCTGCGCCGACAACCGTCCCGGCTTGTGTCCGCCATCTTTATGCACAACCAGCCGCCGTCAACTTACTTATATGTGCCGCAGCTGCTACCTTTGCCGCCGCTTCGCCGACACCCGTTCCCGCTTGTGTCCGCCATCTTTATACCCAACCAGCCGCCGTCAACTCAATTATTCGTGCCTTACTGCTTCCTCTGCCGCCGCTGCGCCGACAACCGTCCCGGCTTGTGTCCGCCATCTTAATGCACAACCAGCCGCCGTCAACTTACTTATATGTGCCGGAGCTGCTACCTTTGCCGCCGCTTCGCCGACAATCGTTCCCGCTTGTGTCCGCCATCTTTATACCCAACCAGCCGCCGTCAACTCAATTATTTGTGGCTTACTGCTTCCTCTGCCGCAGCTGCGCCGACAACCGTCCCGGCCTGTGTCCGCCATCTTTATGCACAACCAGCCGCCGTCAACTTACTTATATGTGCCGCAGCTGCTACCTTTGCCGCCGCTTCGCCGACACCCGTTCCCGCTTGTGTCCGCCATCTTTATGCAACTTACTTATATGTGCCGCAGCTGCAACCTTTAAAGCCGCTTCGCCGACAACCGTTCCCGCTTGTGTCCGCCATCTTTATGTCCAACCAGCCGCCGTCAACTTACTTATTTGTGCCGCAGCTGCTGCCTCTGCCGCCGCTGCGCCGACAACCATCCCGGCTTGTGTCCGCTATCTTTATGCACAACCACCCGCCGTCAACTCAATTATTTGTGATTCAGCTGTTCCCTTTGCCGCCGCTTCGCCGACACCCGTTCCCGCTTGTGTCCGCCATCTTTATACCCAACCAGCCGCCGTCAACTCAATTATTCGTGCCTTACTGCTTCCTCTGCCGCCGCTGCGCCGACAACCGTCCCGGCTTGTGTCCGCCATCTTTATGCACAACCAGCCGCCGTCAACTTACTTATATGTGCCGCAGCTGCTACCTTTGCCGCCGCTTCGCCGACACCCGTTCCCGCTTGTGTCCGCCATCTTTATACCCAACCAGCCGCCGTCAACTCAATTATTCGTGCCTTACTGCTTCCTCTGCCGCCGCTGCGCCGACAACCGTCCCGGCTTGTGTCCGCCATCTTAATGCACAACCAGCCGCCGTCAACTTACTTATATGTGCCGGAGCTGCTACCTTTGCCGCCGCTTCGCCGACAATCGTTCCCGCTTGTGTCCGCCATCTTTATACCCAACCAGCCGCCGTCAACTCAATTATTTGTGGCTTACTGCTTCCTCTGCCGCAGCTGCGCCGACAACCGTCCCGGCCTGTGTCCGCCATCTTTATGCACAACCAGCCGCCGTCAACTTACTTATATGTGCCGCAGCTGCTACCTTTGCCGCCGCTTCGCCGACACCCGTTCCCGCTTGTGTCCGCCATCTTTATGCAACTTACTTATATGTGCCGCAGCTGCAACCTTTAAAGCCGCTTCGGCGACAACTGTTCCCGCTTGTGTCCGCCATCTTTATACCCAACCAGCCGCCGTCAATTAACTTAAATGTGCCGCAGCTGCTACCTTTGCCGCCGCTTCGCCGACACCCGTTCCCGCTTGTGTCCGCCATCTTTATACCCAACCAGCCACTGTCAACTCAATTATTCGTGCCTTACTGCTTCCTCTGCCGCCGCTGCGCCGACAACCGTCCCGGCTTGTGTCCGCCATCTTTATGCACAACCAGCCGCCGTCAACTTACTTATATGTGCCGCAGCTGCTACCTTTGCCGCCGCTTCGCCGACACCGGTTCCCGCTTGTGTCCGCCATCTTTATGTCCAACCAGCCGCCGTCAACTCAATTATTCGTGCCTTACTGCTTCCTCTGCCGCCGCTGCGCCGACAACCGTCCCGGCTTGTGTCCGCCATCTTAATGCACAACCAGCCGCCGTCAACTTACTTATATGTGCCGGAGCTGCTACCTTTGCCGCCGCTTCGCCGACAATCGTTCCCGCTTGTGTCCGCCATCTTTATACCCAACCAGCCGCCGTCAACTCAATTATTTGTGGCTTACTGCTTCCTCTGCCGCAGCTGCGCCGACAACCGTCCCGGCTTGTGTCCGCCATCTTTATGCACATCCAGCCGCTGTCAACTTACTTATATGTGCTGCAGTTGCTACCTTTGCCGCTGCTTCGCGGACACCCGTTCCCGCTTGTGTCCGCCATCTTTATGCAACTTACTTATATGTGCCGCAGCTGCAACCTTTAAAGCCGCTTCGGCGACAACTGTTCCCGCTTGTGTCCGCCATCTTTCTGTCCAACCATCCGCCGTCAATTAACTTAAATGTGCTGCAGTTGCTACCTTTGCCGCTGCTTCGCGGACACCCGTTCCCGCTTGTGTCCGCCATCTTTATGCACAACCAGCCGCCGTCAACTTACTTATATGTGCCGCAGCTGCTACCTTTGCCGCCGCTTCGCCGACAATCGTTCCCGCTTGTGTCCGCCATCTTTATGCAAAACCAGCCTCTGTCAACTCAATTATTTGGGCCTTAGCTGCTGCCTCTGCCGCCGCTGCGCCGACAACCGTCCCGGCTTGTGTCCGCCATCTTTATGCACAACAAACCTCTGTCAACTCAATTATTTGTGCCTTAGCTGCTGCCTATGCCGCCGCTTGGCCAACAACCATTCCTGCTTGTGTCCGCCATCTTTATGCACAACCAGCCGCCGTCAACTCAATTATTTGTGCCTTACTGCTTCCTCTGCCGCCGATGCGCCGACAATTATTCCAGCGTGTGTTCGCCATCTTTATGCACAACAAGGCTCTGTCAACTCAGTTATTTGCGCCTTAGCTGCTGCCTCTGCCGCCGCTGCGCCGACGCCCGTTCCCGCTTGTGTCCGCCATCTTTATGCACAACAAACCTCTTTCAACTCAATTATTTGTGCCTTAGCTGCTGCCTCTGTCGCCGCTGCGCCGACACCAGTTCCCGCTTGTGTCCGCCATCTTTATGTCCAACCAGCCACTGTCAACTCAATTATTTGTGCCTTAACTGCTGCCTTTGCCGCCGCTTCGCCTACACCCGTTCCCGCTTGTGTCCGCCATCTTTATGCACAGCCAGCCACTGTCAACTGAATTATTTGTGCCTTAGCTGCTGCCTCTGCCGCCGATGCGCCGACAATTATTCCTGGGTGTGTTCGCCATCTTTATGCACAACCAGCCTCTGTCAACTCAATTATTTGTGCCTTAGCTGCTGCCTCTGCCGCCGCTGCGCCGACGCCCGTTCCCGCTTGTGTCCGCCATCTTTATGCACAACAAACCTCTTTCAACTCAATTATTTGTGCCTTAGCTGCTGCCTCTGCCGCCGCTGCGGCGACACCAGTTCCCGCTTGTGTCCGCCATCTTTATGTCCAACCAGCCACTGTCAACTCAATTATTTGTGCCTTAACTGCTGCCTTTGCCGCCGCTTCGCCTACACCCGTTCCCGCTTGTGTCCGCCATCTTTATGCACAGCCAGCCACTGTCAACTGAATTATTTGTGCCTTAGCTGCTGCCTCTGCCGCCGATGCGCCGACAATTATTCCTGGGTGTGTTCGCCATCTTTATGCACAACCAGCCTCTGTCAACTCAATTATTTGTGCCTTAGCTGCTGCCTCTGCCGCCGCTGCGCCGACGCCCGTTCCCGCTTGTGTCCGCCATCTTTATGCACAACAAACCTCTTTCAACTCAATTATTTGTGCCTTAGCTGCTGCCTCTGTCGCCGCTGCGCCGACACCAGTTCCCGCTTGTGTCCGCCATCTTTATGTCCAACCAGCCACTGTCAACTCAATTATTTGTGCCTTAACTGCTGCCTTTGCCGCCGCTTCGCCTACACCCGTTCCCGCTTGTGTCCGCCATCTTTATGCACAGCCAGCCACTGTCAACTGAATTATTTGTGCCTTAGCTGCTGCCTCTGCCGCCGATGCGCCGACAATTATTCCTGGGTGTGTTCGCCATCTTTATGCACAACCAGCCTCTGTCAACTCAATTATTTGTGCCTTAGCTGCTGCCTCTGCCGCCGCTGCGCCGACGCCCGTTCCCGCTTGTGTCCGCCATCTTTATGCACAACAAACCTCTTTCAACTCAATTATTTGTGCCTTAGCTGCTGCCTCTGCCGCCGCTGCGCCGACACCAGTTCCCGCTTGTGTCCGCCATCTTTATGTCCAACCAGCCACTGTCAACTCAATTATTTGTGCCTTAACTGCTGCCTTTGCCGCCGCTTCGCCTACACCCGTTCCCGCTTGTCCGCCATCTTTATGCACAACAAACCTCTTTCAACTCAATTATTTGTGCCTTAGCTGCTGCCTCTGCCGCCGCTGCGCCGACACCAGTTCCCGCTTGTGTCCGCCATCTTTATGTCCAACCAGCCCATGTAAACTAAATTATTTGTGCCTTAACTGCTGCCTTTGCCGCCGCTTCGCCTACACCCGTTCCCGCTTGTCCGCCATCTTTATGTCCAACCAGCCGCCGTCAACTTACTTATATGTGCCGCAGCTGCTACCTTTGCCGCCGCTTCGCGGACACCCGTTCCCGCTTGTGTCCGCCATCTTTATGCACAACCAGCCGCCGTCAACTTACTTATATGTGCCGCAGCTGCTACCTTTGCCGCCGCTTCGCCGACAACCGTTCCCGCTTGTGTCCGCCATCTTTATGCAAAACCAGCCTCTGTCAACTCAATTATTTGGGCCTTAGCTGCTGCCTCTGCCGCCGCTGCGCCGACAACCGTCCCGGCTTGTGTCCGCCATCTTTATGCACAACAAACCTCTGTCAACTCAATTATTTGTGCCTTAGCTGCTGCCTATGCCGCCGCTTGGCCAACAACCATTCCTGCTTGTGTCCGCCATCTTTATGCACAACCAGCCGCCGTCAACTCAATTATTTGTGCCTTACTGCTTCCTCTGCCGCCGATGCGCCGACAATTATTCCAGCGTGTGTTCGCCATCTTTATGCACAACAAGGCTCTGTCAACTCAGTTATTTGCGCCTTAGCTGCTGCCTCTGCCGCCGCTGCGCCGACGCCCGTTCCCGCTTGTGTCCGCCATCTTTATGCACAACAAACCTCTTTCAACTCAATTATTTGTGCCTTAGCTGCTGCCTCTGTCGCCGCTGCGCCGACACCAGTTCCCGCTTGTGTCCGCCATCTTTATGTCCAACCAGCCACTGTCAACTCAATTATTTGTGCCTTAACTGCTGCCTTTGCCGCCGCTTCGCCTACACCCGTTCCCGCTTGTGTCCGCCATCTTTATGCACAGCCAGCCACTGTCAACTGAATTATTTGTGCCTTAGCTGCTGCCTCTGCCGCCGATGCGCCGACAATTATTCCTGGGTGTGTTCGCCATCTTTATGCACAACCAGCCTCTGTCAACTCAATTATTTGTGCCTTAGCTGCTGCCTCTGCCGCCGCTGCGCCGACGCCCGTTCCCGCTTGTGTCCGCCATCTTTATGCACAACAAACCTCTTTCAACTCAATTATTTGTGCCTTAGCTGCTGCCTCTGCCGCCGCTGCGGCGACACCAGTTCCCGCTTGTGTCCGCCATCTTTATGTCCAACCAGCCACTGTCAACTCAATTATTTGTGCCTTAACTGCTGCCTTTGCCGCCGCTTCGCCTACACCCGTTCCCGCTTGTGTCCGCCTTCTTTATGCACAGCCAGCCACTGTCAACTGAATTATTTGTGCCTTAGCTGCTGCCTCTGCCGCCGATGCGCCGACAATTATTCCTGGGTGTGTTCGCCATCTTTATGCACAACCAGCCTCTGTCAACTCAATTATTTGTGCCTTAGCTGCTGCCTCTGCCGCCGCTGCGCCGACGCCCGTTCCCGCTTGTGTCCGCCATCTTTATGCACAACAAACCTCTTTCAACTCAATTATTTGTGCCTTAGCTGCTGCCTCTGTCGCCGCTGCGCCGACACCAGTTCCCGCTTGTGTCCGCCATCTTTATGTCCAACCAGCCACTGTCAACTCAATTATTTGTGCCTTAACTGCTGCCTTTGCCGCCGCTTCGCCTACACCCGTTCCCGCTTGTGTCCGCCATCTTTATGCACAGCCAGCCACTGTCAACTGAATTATTTGTGCCTTAGCTGCTGCCTCTGCCGCCGATGCGCCGACAATTATTCCTGGGTGTGTTCGCCATCTTTATGCACAACCAGCCTCTGTCAACTCAATTATTTGTGCCTTAGCTGCTGCCTCTGCCGCCGCTGCGCCGACGCCCGTTCCCGCTTGTGTCCGCCATCTTTATGCCCAACAAACCTCTTTCAACTCAATTATTTGTGCCTTAGCTGCTGCCTCTGCCGCCGCTGCGGCGACACCAGTTCCCGCTTGTGTCCGCCATCTTTATGTCCAACCAGCCACTGTCAACTCAATTATTTGTGCCTTAACTGCTGCCTTTGCCGCCGCTTCGCCTACACCCGTTCCCGCTTGTCCGCCATCTTTATGCACAACAAACCTCTTTCAACTCAATTATTTGTGCCTTAGCTGCTGCCTCTGCCGCCGCTGCGCCGACACCAGTTCCCGCTTGTGTCCGCCATCTTTATGTCCAACCAGCCCATGTAAACTAAATTATTTGTGCCTTAACTGCTGCCTTTGCCGCCGCTTCGCCTACACCCGTTCCCGCTTGTCCGCCATCTTTATGTCCAACCAGCCGCCGTCAACTTACTTATATGTGCCGCAGCTGCTACCTTTGCCGCCGCTTCGCCGACAATCGTTCCCGCTTGTGTCCGCCATCTTTATGTCCAACCAGCCGCCGTCAACTTACTTATATGTGCCGCAGCTGCTGCCTCTGCCGCCGCTGCGCCGACAACCGTCCCGGCTTGTGTCCGCCATCTTTATGCACAACCAACCTCTGTCAACTCAATTATTTGTGCCTTAGCTGCTGCCTATGCCGCCGCTTGGCCAACAACCATTCCTGCTTGTGTCCGCCATCTTTATGCACAACCAGCCGCCGTCAACTCAATTATTTGTGCCTTACTGCTTCCTCTGCCGCCGCTTCGCCTACACCCGTTCCCGCTTGTCCGCCATCTTTATGCACAACAAACCTCTTTCAACTCAATTATTTGTGCCTTAGCTGCTGCCTCTGCCGCCGCTGCGCCGACACCAGTTCCCGCTTGTGTCCGCCATCTTTATGTCCAACCAGCCACTGTCAACTCAATTATTTGTGCCTTAACTGCTGCCTTTGCCGCCGCTTCGCCGACACCCGTTCCCGCTTGTCCGCCATCTTTATGTCCAACCAGCCGCCGTCAACTTACTTATATGTGCCGCAGCTGCTACCTTTGCCGCCGCTTCGCCGACAATCGTTCCCGCTTGTGTCCGCCATCTTTATGTCCAACCAGCCACCGTCAACTTACTTATTTGTGCCGCAGCTGCTGCCTCTGCCGCCGCTTCGCCTACACCCGTTCCCGCTTGTCCGCCATCTTTATGTCCAACCAGCGGCCGTCAACTTACTTATATGTGCCTCAGCTGCTACCTTTGCCGCCGATTCGCCGACAACCATCCCGGCTTGTGTCCGCCATCTTTATGCACAACCAGCCGCCGTCAACTCAATTATTTGTGATTTAGCTGCTACCTTTGCCGCCGCTTCGCCGACACCCGTTCCCGCTTGTGTCCGCCATCTTTATACCCAACCAGCCGCCGTCAACTCAATTATTCGTGCCTTACTGCTTCCTCTGCCGCCGCTGCTCCGACAACCGTCCCGGCTTGTGTCCGCCATCTTTATGCACAACCAGCCGCCGTCAACTTACTTATATGTGCCTCAGGTGCTACCTTTGCCGCCGCTTCGCCGACAATCGTTCCCGCTTGTCCGCCATCTTTATGTCCAACCAGCCGCCGTCAACTTACTTATATGTGCCGCAGCTGCTACCTTTGCCGCCGCTTCGCCGACAATCGTTCCCGCTTGTCCGCCATCTTTATGTCCAACCAGCCGCCGTCATTTTACTTATATGTGCCGCAGCTGCAACCTTTGCCGCCGCTTCGCCGACAATCGTTCCCGCTTGTGTCCGCCATCTTTATGTCCAACCAGCCGCCGTCAACTTACTTATATGTGCCGCAGCTGCTACCATTGCCGCCGCTTCGCCGACAACCGTTCCCGCTTGTCCGCCATCTTTATGTCCAACCAGCCGCCGTCAACTTACTTATATGTGCCGCAGCTGCTACCTTTGCCGCCGCTTCGCCGTCAACCGTTCCCGCTTGTGTCCGCCATCTTTATGTCCAAGCAGCCGTGGTCAACTTACCTATATGTGCCGCAACACCCGTTCCCGCTTGTGTCCGCCATCTTTATGCACAACCAGCCGCCGTCAACTTACTTATTTGTGATTTAGCTGCTACCTTTGCCGCCGCTTCGCCGACACCCGTTCCCGCTTGTGTCCGCCATCTTTCTGTCCAACCATCCGCCGTCAATTAACTTAAATGTGCCGCATCTGCTACCTTTGCCGCCGCTTCGCCGGCAACCGTTCCCGCTTGTGTCCGCCATCTTTATGTCCAAGCAGCCGTGGTCAACTTACCTATATGTGCCGCAACACCCGTTCCCGCTTGTGTCCGCCATCTTTATGCACAACCAGCCGCCGTCAACTTACTTATATGTGCCGCAGCTGCAACCTTTGCCGCCGCTTCGCCGACAATCGTTCCCGCTTGTCCGCCATCTTTATGTCCAACCAGCCGCCGTCAACTTACTTATATGTGCCGCAGCTGCTACCTTTGCCGCCGCTTCGCCGACAACCGTTCCCGCTTGTGTCCGCCATCTTTATGCACAACCAGCCGCCGTCAACTTACTTATATGTGCCGCAGCTGCAACCTTTGCCGCCGCTTCGCCGACAATCGTTCCCGCTTGTGTCCGCCATCTTTATGTCCAACCAGCCGCCGTCAACTTACTTATATGTGCCGCAGCTGCTACCTTTGCCGCCGCTTCGCCGACAACCGTTCCCGCTTGTGTCCGCAATCTTTGTGCACAACCAGCCGCCGTCAACTCAATTATTTGTGATTTAGCTGTTGCCTTTGCCGCCGCTTCGCCGACACCCGTTCCCGCTTGTGTCCGCCATCTTTATACCCAACCAGCCGCCGTCAACTCAATTATTCGAGCCTTACTGCTTCCTCTGCCGCCGCTGCTCCGACAACCGTCCCGGCTTGTGTCCGCCATCTTTATGCACAACCAGCCGCCGTCAGCTTACATATATGTGCCGCAACACCCGTTCCCGCTTGTGTCCGCCATCTTTATGCACAACCAGCCGCCGTCAACTTACTTATATGTGCCGCAGCTGCAACCTTTGCCGCCGCTTCGCCGACAATCGTTCCCGCTTGTGTCCGCCATCTTTATGTCCAACCAGCCGCCGTCAACTTACTTATATGTGCCGCAGCTGCTACCTTTGCCGCCGCTTCGCCGACACCCGTTCCCGCTTGTGTCTTTATGTCCAACCAGCCGCCGTCAACTCAATTATTCGTGCCGGAGCTGCTACCTTTGCCGCAGCTGCGCCGACAACCGTCCCGGCTTGTGTCCGCCATCTTTATGCACAACCAGCCGCCGTCAGCTTACATATATGTGCCGCAACACCCGTTCCCGCTTGTGTCCGCCATCTTTATGCACAACCAGCCGCCGTCAACTTACTTATATGTGCCGCAGCTGCAACCTTTGCCGCCGCTTCGCCGACAATCGTTCCCGCTTGTGTCCGCCATCTTTATGTCCAACCAGCCGCCGTCTACTTACTTATATGTGCCGCAGCTGCAACCTTTGCCGCCGCTTCGCCGACAATCGTTCCCGCTTGTCCGCCATCTTTATGTCCAACCAGACGCCGTCAACTCAATTATTTGTGGCTTACTGCTTCCTCTGCCGCCGCTGCGCCGACAACCGTCCCGGCTTGTGTCCGCCATCTTAATGCACAACCAGCCGCCGTCAACTTACTTATATGTGCCGGAGCTGCTACCTTTGCCGCAGCTGCGCCGACAACCGTCCCGGCTTGTGTCCGCCATCTTTATGCACATCCAGCCGCTGTCAACTTACTTATATGTGCTGCAGTTGCTACCTTTGCCGCTGCTTCGCGGACACCCGTTCCCGCTTGTGTCCGCCATCTTTATGCACAGCCAGCCACTGTCAACTGAATTATTTGTGCCTTAGCTGCTGCCTCTGCCGCCGATGCGCCGACAATTGTTCCTGGGTGTGTTCGCCATCTTTATGCACAACCAGCCTCTGTCAACTCAATTATTTGTGCCTTAGCTGCTGCCTCTGCCGCCGCTGCGCCGACGCCCGTTCCCGCTTGTGTCCGCCATCTTTATGCACAACAAACCTCTTTCAACTCAATTATTTGTGCCTTAGCTGCTGCCTCTGCCGCCGCTGCGCCGACACCAGTTCCCGCTTGTGTCCGCCATCTTTATGTCCAACCAGCCACTGTCAACTCAATTATTTGTGCCTTAACTGCTGCCTTTGCCGCCGCTTCGCCTACACCCGTTCCCGCTTGTCCGCCATCTTTATGTCCAACCAGCCGCCGTCAACTTACTTATATGTGCCGCAGCTGCAACCTTTGCCGCCGCTTCGCCGACAATCGTTCCCGCTTGTGTCCGCCATCTTTATGTCCAACCAGCCACCGTCAACTTACTTATTTGTGCCGCAGCTGCTGCCTCTGCCGCCGCTTCGCCTACACCCGTTCCCGCTTGTCCGCCATCTTTATGTCCAACCAGCGGCCGTCAACTTACTTATATGTGCCGCAGCTGCTACCTTTGCCGCCGATTCGCCGACAACCATCCCGGCTTGTGTCCGCCATCTTTATGCACAACCAGCCGCCGTCAACTCAATTATTTGTGATTTAGCTGCTACCTTTGCCGCCGCTTCGCCGACACCCGTTCCCGCTTGTGTCCGCCATCTTTATGTCCAACCAGCCGCCGTCAACTCAATTATTCGTGATTTAGCTGCTGCCTCTGCCGCCGCTGCGCCGACGCCCGTTCCCGCTTGTGTCCGCCATCTTTATACCCAACCAGCCGCCGTCAACTCAATTATTCGTGCCTTACTGCTTCCTCTGCCGCCGCTGCTCCGACAACCGTCCCGGCTCTTGTCCGCCATCTTTATGCACATCCAGCCGCTGTCAGCTTACTTATATGTGCCTCAGGTGCTACCTTTGCCGCCGGTTCGCCGCACCCGTTAACGCTTGTGTCCGCCATCTTTATGTCCAAGCAGCCGTGGTCAACTTACATATATGTGCCGCAACACCCGTTCCCGCTTGTGTCCGCCATCTTTATGCACAACCAGCCGCCGTCAACTTACTTATATGTGCCGCAGCTGCAACCTTTGCCGCCGCTTCGCCGACAATCGTTCCCGCTTGTGTCCGCCATCTTTATGCACATCCAGCCGCTGTCAGCTTACTTATATGTGCCTCAGGTGCTACCTTTGCCGCCGGTTCGCCGCACCCGTTAACGCTTGTGTCCGCCATCTTTATGTCCAAGCAGCCGTGGTCAACTTACATATATGTGCCGCAACACCCGTTCCCGCTTGTGTCCGCCATCTTTATGCACAACCAGCCGCCGTCAACTTACTTATATGTGCCGCAGCTGCAACCTTTGCCGCCGCTTCGCCGACAATCGTTCCCGCTTGTGTCCGCCATCTTTATGTCCAACCAGCCGCCGTCAACTTACTTATTTGTGCCGCAGCTGCTGCCTCTGCCGCCGCTTCGCCTACACCCGTTCCCGCTTGTCCGCCATCTTTATGTCCAACCAGCGGCCGTCAACTTACTTATATGTGCCGCAGCTGCTACCTTTGCCGCCGATTCGCCGACAACCATCCCGGCTTGTGTCCGCCATCTTTATGCACAACCAGCCGCCGTCAACTCAATTATTTGTGATTTAGCTGCTACCTTTGCCGCCGCTTCGCCGACACCCGTTCCCGCTTGTGTCCGCCATCTTTATACCCAACCAGCCGCCGTCAACTCAATTATTCGTGCCTTACTGCTTCCTCTGCCGCCGCTGCTCCGACAACCGTCCCGGCTTGTGTCCGCCATCTTTATGCACAACCAGCCGCCGTCAACTTACTTATATGTGCCTCAGGTGCTACCTTTGCCGCCGCTTCGCCGACAATCGTTCCCGCTTGTCCGCCATCTTTATGTCCAACCAGCCGCCGTCAACTTACTTATATGTGCCGCAGCTGCTACCTTTGCCGCCGCTTCGCCGACAATCGTTCCCGCTTGTCCGCCATCTTTATGTCCAACCAGCCGCCGTCATTTTACTTATATGTGCCGCAGCTGCAACCTTTGCCGCCGCTTCGCCGACAATCGTTCCCGCTTGTGTCCGCCATCTTTATGTCCAACCAGCCGCCGTCAACTTACTTATATGTGCCGCAGCTGCTACCTTTGCCGCCGCTTCGCCGACAACCGTCCCCGCTTGTCCGCCATCTTTATGTCCAACCAGCCGCCGTCAACTTACTTATATGTGCCGCAGCTGCTACCTTTGCCGCCGCTTCGCCGGCAACCGTTCCCGCTTGTGTCCGCCATCTTTATGTCCAAGCAGCCGTGGTCAACTTACCTATATGTGCCGCAACACCCGTTCCCGCTTGTGTCCGCCATCTTTATGCACAACCAGCCGCCGTCAACTTACTTATTTGTGATTTAGCTGCTACCTTTGCCGCCGCTTCGCCGACACCCGTTCCCGCTTGTGTCCGCCATCTTTCTGTCCAACCATCCGCCGTCAATTAACTTAAATGTGGCGCATCTGCTACCTTTGCCGCCGCTTCGCCGGCAACCGTTCCCGCTTGTGTCCGCCATCTTTATGTCCAAGCAGCCGTGGTCAACTTACCTATATGTGCCGCAACACCCGTTCCCGCTTGTGTCCGCCATCTTTATGCACAACCAGCCGCCGTCAACTTACTTATATGTGCCGCAGCTGCAACCTTTGCCGCCGCTTCGCCGACAATCGTTCCCGCTTGTCCGCCATCTTTATGTCCAACCAGCCGCCGTCAACTTACTTATATGTGCCGCAGCTGCTACCTTTGCCGCCGCTTCGCCGACAACCGTTCCCGCTTGTGTCCGCCATCTTTATGCACAACCAGCCGCCGTCAACTTACTTATATGTGCCGCAGCTGCAACCTTTGCCGCCGCTTCGCCGACAATCGTTCCCGCTTGTGTCCGCCATCTTTATGTCCAACCAGCCGCCGTCAACTTACTTATATGTGCCGCAGCTGCTACCTTTGCCGCCGCTTCGCTGACAACCGTTCCCGCTTGTGTCCGCCATCTTTGTGCACAACCAGCCGCCGTCAACTCAATTATTTGTGATTTAGCTGTTGCCTTTGCCGCCGCTTCGCCGACACCCGTTCCCGCTTGTGTCCGCCATCTTTATACCCAACCAGCCGCCGTCAACTCAATTATTCGAGCCTTACTGCTTCCTCTGCCGCCGCTGCTCCGACAACCGTCCCGGCTTGTGTCCGCCATCTTTATGCACAACCAGCCGCCGTCAGCTTACATATATGTGCCGCAACACCCGTTCCCGCTTGTGTCCGCCATCTTTATGCACAACCAGCCGCCGTCAACTTACTTATATGTGCCGCAGCTGCAACCTTTGCCGCCGCTTCGCCGACAATCGTTCCCGCTTGTGTCCGCCATCTTTATGTCCAACCAGCCGCCGTCAACTTACTTATATGTGCCGCAGCTGCTACCTTTGCCGCCGCTTCGCCGACACCCGTTCCCGCTTGTGTCTTTATGTCCAACCAGCCGCCGTCAACTCAATTATTCGTGCCGGAGCTGCTACCTTTGCCGCAGCTGCGCCGACAACCGTCCCGGCTTGTGTCCGCCATCTTTATGCACAACCAGCCGCCGTCAACTCAATTATTCGAGCCTTACTGCTTCCTCTGCCGCCGCTGCTCCGACAACCGTCCCGGCTTGTGTCCGCCATCTTTATGCACAACCAGCCGCCGTCAGCTTACATATATGTGCCGCAACACCCGTTCCCGCTTGTGTCCGCCATCTTTATGCACAACCAGCCGCCGTCAACTTACTTATATGTGCCGCAGCTGCAACCTTTGCCGCCGCTTCGCCGACAATCGTTCCCGCTTGTGTCCGCCATCTTTATGTCCAACCAGCCGCCGTCTACTTACTTATATGTGCCGCAGCTGCAACCTTTGCCGCCGCTTCGCCGACAATCGTTCCCGCTTGTCCGCCATCTTTATGTCCAACCAGACGCCGTCAACTTACTTATATGTGCCGCAGCTGCTACCTTTGCCGCCGCTTCGCCGACAATCGTTCCCGCTTGTGTCCGCCATCTTTATACCCAACCAGCCGCCGTCAACTCAATTATTTGTGGCTTACTGCTTCCTCTGCCGCGCTGCGCCGACAACCGTCCCGGCTTGTGTCCGCCATCTTAATGCACAACCAGCCGCCGTCAACTTACTTATATGTGCCGGAGCTGCTACCTTTGCCGCAGCTGCGCCGACAACCGTCCCGGCTTGTGTCCGCCATCTTTATGCACATCCAGCCGCTGTCAACTTACTTATATGTGCTGCAGTTGCTACCTTTGCCGCTGCTTCGTGGACACCCGTTCCCGCTTGTGTCCGCCATCTTTATGCACAGCCAGCCACTGTCAACTGAATTATTTGTGCCTTAGCTGCTGCCTCTGCCGCCGATGCGCCGACAATTATTCCTGGGTGTGTTCGCCATCTTTATGCACAACCAGCCTCTGTCAACTCAATTATTTGTGCCTTAGCTGCTGCCTCTGCCGCCGCTGCGCCGACGCCCGTTCCCGCTTGTGTCCGCCATCTTTATGCACAACAAACCTCTTTCAACTCAATTATTTGTGCCTTAGCTGCTGCCTCTGCCGCCGCTGCGCCGACACCAGTTCCCGCTTGTGTCCGCCATCTTTATGTCCAACCAGCCACTGTCAACTCAATTATTTGTGCCTTAACTGCTGCCTTTGCCGCCGCTTCGCCGACACCCGTTCCCGCTTGTCCGCCATCTTTATGTCCAACCAGCCGCCGTCAACTTACTTATATGTGCCGCAGCTGCTACCTTTGCCGCCGCTTCGCCGACAATCGTTCCCGCTTGTGTCCGCCATCTTTATGTCCAACCAGCCACCGTCAACTTACTTATTTGTGCCGCAGCTGCTGCCTCTGCCGCCGCTTCGCCTACACCCGTTCCCGCTTGTCCGCCATCTTTATGTCCAACCAGCGGCCGTCAACTTACTTATATGTGCCGCAGCTGCTACCTTTGCCGCCGATTCGCCGACAACCATCCCGGCTTGTGTCCGCCATCTTTATGCACAACCAGCCGCCGTCAACTCAATTATTTGTGATTTAGCTGCTACCTTTGCCGCCGCTTCGCCGACACCCGTTCCCGCTTGTGTCCGCCATCTTTATGTCCAACCAGCCGCCGTCAACTCAATTATTCGTGATTTAGCTGCTGCCTCTGCCGCCGATGCGCCGACAACCGTCCCGGCTTGTGTCCGCCATCTTTATGCACATCCAGCCGCTGTCAGCTTACTTATATGTGCCTCAGGTGCTACCTTTGCCGCCGGTTCGCCGCACCCGTTAACGCTTGTGTCCGCCATCTTTATGTCCAAGCAGCCGTGGTCAACTTACATATATGTGCCGCAACACCCGTTCCCGCTTGTGTCCGCCATCTTTATGCACAACCAGCCGCCGTCAACTTACTTATACGTGCCGCAGCTGCAACCTTTGCCGCCGCTTCGCCGACAATCGTTCCCGCTTGTGTCCGCCATCTTTATGTCCAACCAGCCGCCGTCAACTTACTTATATGTGCCGCAGCTGCTACCTTTGCCGCTGCTTCGCGGACACCCGTTCCCGCTTGTGTCCGCCATCTTTATGCAACTTACTTAAATGTGCCGCAGCTGCTACCTTTGCCGCCGCTTCGCCGCACCCGTTAACGCTTGTGTCCGCCATCTTTATGTCCAAGCAGCCGTGGTCAACTTACATATATGTGCCGCAACACCCGTTCCCGCTTGTGTCCGCCATCTTTATGCACAACCAGCCGCCGTCAACTTACTTATATGTGCCGCAGCTGCAACCTTTGCCGCCGCTTCGCCGACAATCGTTCCCGCTTGTCCGCCATCTTTATGTGCAACCAGACGCCGTCAACTTACTTATATGTGCCGCAGCTGCTACCTTTGCCGCCGCTTCGCCGACAACCGTTCCCGCTTGTGTCCGCCATCTTTGTGCACAACCAGCCGCCGTCAACTCAATTATTTGTGATTTAGCTGTTGCCTTTGCCGCCGCTTCGCCGACACCCGTTCCCGCTTGTGTCCGCCATCTTTATACCCAACCAGCCGCCGTTAACTCAATTATTCGAGCCTTACTGCTTCCTCTGCCGCCGCTGCTCCGACAACCGTCCCGGCTTGTGTCCGCCATCTTTATGCACAACCAGCCGCCGTCAGCTTACATATATGTGCCGCAACACCCGTTCCCGCTTGTGTCCGCCATCTTTATGCACAACCAGCCGCCGTCAACTTACTTATATGTGCCGCAGCTGCAACCTTTGCCGCCGCTTCGCCGACAATCGTTCCCGCTTGTGTCCGCCATCTTTATGTCCAACCAGCCGCCGTCAACTTACTTATATGTGCCGCAGCTGCTACCTTTGCCGCCGCTTCGCCGACACCCGTTCCCGCTTGTGTCTTTATGTCCAACCAGCCGCCGTCAACTCAATTATTCGTGCCGGAGCTGCTACCTTTGCCGCAGCTGCGCCGACAACCGTCCCGGCTAGTGTCCGCCATCTTTATGCACAACCAGCCGCCGTCAGCTTACATATATGTGCCGCAACACCCGTTCCCGCTTGTGTCCGCCATCTTTATGCACAACCAGCCGCCGTCAACTTACTTATATGTGCCGCAGCTGCAACCTTTGCCGCCGCTTCGCCGACAATCGTTTCCGCTTGTGTCCGCCATCTTTATGTCCAACCAGCCGCCGTCAACTTACTTATATGTGCCGCAGCTGCAACCTTTGCCGCCGCTTCGCCGACAATCGTTCCCGCTTGTCCGCCATCTTTATGTCCAACCAGCCGCCGTCAACTTACTTATATGTGCCGCAGATGCTACCTTTGCCGCCGCTTCGCCGACAATCGTTCCCGCTTGTGTCCGCCATCTTTATACCCAACCAGCCGCCGTCAACTCAATTATTTGTGGCTTACTGCTTCCTCTGCCGCCGCTGCGCCGACAACCGTCCCGGCTTGTGTCCGCCATCTTAATGCACAACCAGCCGCCGTCAACTTACTTATATGTGCCGCAGCTGCTACCTTTGCCGCCGCTTCGCCGACAATCGTTCCCGCTTGTGTCCGCCATCTTTATACCCAACCAGCCGCCGTCAACTCAGTTATTTGTGGCTTACTGCTTTCTCTGCCGCCGCTGCGCCGACAACCGTCCCGGCTTGTGTCCGCCATCTTAATGCACAACCAGCCGCCGTCAACTTACTTATATGTGCCGGAGCTGCTACCTTTGCCGCAGCTGCGCCGACAACCGTCCCGGCTTGTGTCCGCCATCTTTATGCACATCCAGCCGCTGTCAACTTACTTATATGTGCTGCAGTTGCTACCTTTGCCGCTGCTTCGCGGACACCCGTTCCCGCTTGTGTCCGCCATCTTTATGCACAGCCAGCCACTGTCAACTGAATTATTTGTGCCTTAGCTGCTGCCTCTGCCGCCGATGCGCCGACAATTATTCCTGGGTGTGTTCGCCATCTTTATGCACAACCAGCCTCTGTCAACTCAATTATTTGTGCCTTAGCTGCTGCCTCTGCCGCCGCTGCGCCGACGCCCGTTCCCGCTTGTGTCCGCCATCTTTATGCACAACAAACCTCTTTCAACTCAATTATTTGTGCCTTAGCTGCTGCCTCTGCCGCCGCTGCGCCGACACCAGTTCCCGCTTGTGTCCACCATCTTTATGTCCAACCAGCCACTGTCAACTCAATTATTTGTGCCTTAACTGCTGCCTTTGCCGCCGCTTCGCCTACACCCGTTCCCGCTTGTCCGCCATCTTTATGTCCAACCAGCCGCCGTCAACTTACTTATATGTGCCGCAGCTGCTACCTTTGCCGCCGCTTCGCCGACAATCGTTCCCGCTTGTGTCCGCCATCTTTATGTCCAACCAGCCACCGTCAACTTACTTATTTGTGCCGCAGCTGCTGCCTCTGCCGCCGCTTCGCCTACACCCGTTCCCGCTTGTCCGCCATCTTTATGTCCAACCAGCGGCCGTCAACTTACTTATATGTGCCGCAGCTGCTACCTTTGCCGCCGATTCGCCGACAACCATCCCGGCTTGTGTCCGCCATCTTTATGCACAACCAGCCGCCGTCAACTCAATTATTTGTGATTTAGCTGCTACCTTTGCCGCCGCTTCGCCGACACCTGTTCCCGCTTGTGTCCGCCATCTTTATACCCAACCAGCCGCCGTCAACTCAATTATTCGTGCCTTACTGCTTCCTCTGCCGCCGCTGCTCCGACAACCGTCCCGGCTTGTGTCCGTCATCTTTATGCACAACCAGCCGCCGTCAACTTACTTATATGTGCCGCATCTGCTACCTTTGCCGCCGCTTCGCCGGCAACCGTTCCCGCTTGTGTCCGCCATCTTTATGTCCAAGCAGCCGTGGTCAACTTACCTATATGTGCCGCAACACCCGTTCCCGCTTGTGTCCGCCATCTTTATGCACAACCAGCCGCCGTCAACTTACTTATATGTGCCGCAGCTGCAACCTTTGCCGCCGCTTCGCCGACAATCGTTCACGCTTGTCCGCCATCTTTATGTCCAACCAGCCGCCGTCAACTTACTTATATGTGCCGCAGCTGCTACCTTTGCCGCCGCTTCGCCGACAACCGTTCCCGCTTGTGTCCGCCATCTTTATGCACAACCAGCCGCCGTCAACTTACTTATATGTGCCGCAGCTGCTACCTTTGCCGCCGCTTCGCCGACACCCGTTCCCGCTTGTGTCCGCCATCTTTATGTCCAACCAGCCGCCGTCAACTCAATTATTTGTGATTTAGCTGCTGCCTCTGCCGCCGATGCGCCGACAACCGTCCCGGCTTGTGTCCGCCATCTTTATGCACATCCAGCCGCTGTCAGCTTACTTATATGTGCCTCAGGTGCTACCTTTGCCGCCGGTTCGCCGCACCCGTTAACGCTTGTGTCCGCCATCTTTATGTCCAAGCAGCCGTGGTCAACTTACATATATGTGCCGCAACACCCGTTCCCGCTTGTGTCCGCCATCTTTATGCACAACCAGCCGCCGTCAACTTACTTATATGTGCCGCAGCTGCTACCTTTGCCGCCGCTTCGCCGACAATCGTTCCCGCTTGTGTCGGCCATCTTTATGTCCAACCAGCCGCCGTCAACTTACTTATATGTGCCGCAGCTGCTACCTTTGCCGCCGCTTCGCCGACACCCGTTCCCGCTTGTGTCCGCCATCTTTATGTCCAACCAGCCGCCGTCAACTCAATTATTCGTGATTTAGCTGCTGCCTCTGCCGCCGATGCGCCGACAACCGTCCCGGCTTGTGTCCGCCATCTTTATGCACATCCAGCCGCTGTCAGCTTACTTATATGTGCCTCAGGTGCTACCTTTGCCGCCGGTTCGCCGCACCCGTTAACGCTTGTGTCCGCCATCTTTATGTCCAAGCAGCCGTGGTCAACTTACATATATGTGCCGCAACACCCGTTCCCGCTTGTGTCCGCCATCTTTATGCACAACCAGCCGCCGTCAACTTACTTATATGTGCCGCAGCTGCAACCTTTGCCGCCGCTTCGCCGACAATCGTTCCCGCTTGTGTCCGCCATCTTTATGTCCAACCTGCCGCCGTCAACTTACTTATATGTGCCGCAGCTGCTACCTTTGCCGCCGCTTCGCCGACACCCGTTCCCGCTTGTGTCCGCCATCTTTATGTCCAACCAGCCGCCGTCAACTCAATTATTCGTGATTTAGCTGCTGCCTCTGCCGCCGATGCGCCGACAACCGTCCCGGCTTGTGTCCGCCATCTTTATGCACATCCAGCCGCTGTCAACTTACTTATATGTGCTGCAGTTGCTACCTTTGCCGCTGCTTCGCGGACACCCGTTCCCGCTTGTGTCCGCCATCTTTATGCAACTTACTTAAATGTGCCGCAGCTGCTACCTTTGCCGCCGCTTCGCCGCACCCGTTAACGCTTGTGTCCGCCATCTTTATGTCCAAGCAGCCGTGGTCAACTTACATATATGTGCCGCAACACCCGTTCCCGCTTGTGTCCGCCATCTTTATGCACAACCAGCCGCCGTCAACTTACTTATATGTGCCGCAGCTGCAACCTTTGCCGCCGCTTCGCCGACAATCGTTCCCGCTTGTCCGCCATCTTTATGTCCAACCAGACGCCGTCAACTTACTTATATGTGCCGCAGCTGCTACCTTTGCCGCCGCTTCGCCGACAACCGTTCCCGCTTGTGTCCGCCATCTTTGTGCACAACCAGCCGCCGTCAACTCAATTATTTGTGATTTAGCTGTTGCCTTTGCCGCCGCTTCGCCGACACCCGTTCCCGCTTGTGTCCGCCATCTTTATACCCAACCAGCCGCCGTCAACTCAATTATTCGAGCCTTACTGCTTCCTCTGCCGCCGCTGCTCCGACAACCGTCCCGGCTTGTGTCCGCCATCTTTATGCACAACCAGCCGCCGTCAGCTTACATATATGTGCCGCAACACCCGTTCCCGCTTGTGTCCGCCATCTTTATGTCAAACCAGCCGCCGTCAACTTACTTATATGTGCCGCAGCTGCAACCTTTGCCGCCGCTTCGCCGACAATCGTTCCCGCTTGTGTCCACCATCTTTATGTCCAACCAGCCGCCGTCAACTTACTTATATGTGCCGCAGCTGCAACCTTTGCCGCCGCTTCGCCGACAATCGTTCCCGCTTGTCCGCCATCTTTATGTCCAACCAGACGCCGTCAACTTACTTATATGTGCCGCAGCTGCTACCTTTGCCGCCGCTTCGCCGACAACCGTTCCCACTTGTGTCCGCCATCTTTGTGCACAACCAGCCGCCGTCAACTCAATTATTTGTGATTTAGCTGTTGCCTTTGCCGCCGCTTCGCCGACACCCGTTCCCGCTTGTGTCCGCCATCTTTATACCCAACCAGCCGCCGTCAACTCAATTATTCCTGGGTGTGTTCGCCATCTTTATGCACAACCAGCCTCTGTCAACTCAATTATTTGTACCTTAGCTGCTGCCTCTGCCGCCGCTGCGCCGACGCCCGTTCCCGCTTGTGTCCGCCATCTTTATGCACAACAAACCTCTTTCAACTCAATTATTTGTGCCTTAGCTGCTGCCTCTGCCGCCGCTGCGCCGACACCAGTTCCCGCTTGTGTCCGCCATCTTTATGTCCAACCAGCCACTGTCAACTCAATTATTTGTGCCTTAACTGCTGCCTTTGCCGCCGCTTCGCCTACACCCGTTCTCGCTTGTCCGCCATCTTTATGTCCAACCAGCCGCCGTCAACTTACTTATATGTGCCGCAGCTGCTACCTTTGCCGCCGCTTCGCCGACAATCGTTCCCGCTTGTGTCCGCCATCTTTATGTCCAACCAGCCACCGTCAACTTACTTATTTGTGCCGCAGCTGCTGCCTCTGCCGCCGCTTCGCCTACACCCGTTCCCGCTTGTCCGCCATCTTTATGTCCAACCAGCGGCCGTCAACTTACTTATATGTGCCGCAGCTGCTACCTTTGCCGCCGATTCGCCGACAACCATCCCGGCTTGTGTCCGCCATCTTTATGCACAACCAGCCGCCGTCAACTCAATTATTTGTGATTTAGCTGCTACCTTTGCCGCCGCTTCGCCGACACCCGTTCCCGCTTGTGTCCGCCATCTTTATACCCAACCAGCCGCCGTCAACTCAATTATTCGTGCCTTACTGCTTCCTCTGCCGCCGCTGCTCCGACAACCGTCCCGGCTTGTGTCCGCCATCTTTATGCACAACCAGCCGCCGTCAACTTACTTATATGTGCCGCATCTGCTACCTTTGCCGCCGCTTCGCCGGCAACCGTTCCCGCTTGTGTCCGCCATCTTTATGTCCAAGCAGCCGTGGTCAACTTACCTATATGTG
Organism: Drosophila acutilabella; assembly: GCA_035046005.1. NCBI lineage: Eukaryota > Metazoa > Arthropoda > Insecta > Diptera > Drosophilidae > Drosophila > Drosophila acutilabella. The sequence goes on from JAWNOK010000089.1 coordinate 26,019, forward strand.
CCGCAACAACCGTTCCCGCTTGTGTCCGCCATCTTTATGCACAACCAGCCGCCGTCAACTTACTTATATGTGCCGCAGCTGCAAACTTTGCCGCCGCTTCGCCGACAATCGTTCCCGCTTGTGTCCGCCATCTTTATGTCCAACCAGCCGCCGTCAACTTACTTATATGTGCCGCAGCTGCTACCTTTGCCGCCGCTTCGCCGACACCCGTTCCCGCTTGTGTCCGCCATCTTTATGTCCAACCAGCCGCCGTCAACTCAATTATTCGTGATTTAGCTGCTGCCTCTGCCGCCGATGCGCCGACAACCGTCCCGGCTTGTGTCCGCCATCTTTATGCACATCCAGCCGCTGTCAGCTTACTTATATGTGCCTCAGGTGCTACCTTTGCCGCCGGTTCGCCGCACCCGTTAACGCTTGTGTCCGCCATCTTTATGTCCAAGCAGCCGTGGTCAACTTACATATATGTGCCGCAACACCCGTTCCCGCTTGTGTCCGCCATCTTTATGCACAACCAGCCGCCGTCAACTTACTTATATGTGCCGCAGCTGCTACCTTTGCCGCCGCTTCGCCGACAATCGTTCCCGCTTGTGTCCGCCATCTTTATGTCCAACCAGCCGCCGTCAACTTACTTATATGTGCCGCAGCTGCTACCTTTGCCGCCGCTTCGCCGACACCCGTTCCCGCTTGTGTCCGCCATCTTTATGTCCAACCAGCCGCCGTCAACTCAATTATTCGTGATTAAGCTGCTGCCTCTGCCGCCGATGCGCCGACAACCGTCCCGGCTTGTGTCCGCCATCTTTATGCACATCCAGCCGCTGTCAGCTTACTTATATGTGCCTCAGGTGCTATCTTTGCCGCCGGTTCGCCGCACCCGTTAACGCTTGTGTCCGCCATCTTTATGTCCAAGCAGCCGTGGTCAACTTACATATATGTGCCGCAACACCCGTTCCCGCTTGTGTCCGCCATCTTTATGCACAACCAGCCGCCGTCAACTTACTTATATGTGCTGCAGTTGCTACCTTTGCCGCTGCTTCGCGGACACCCGTTCCCGCTTGTGTCCGCCATCTTTATGCAACTTACTTAAATGTGCCGCAGCTGCTACCTTTGCCGCCGCTTCGCCGGCAACCGTTCCCACTTGTGTCCGCCGTCTTTATGTCCAAGCAGCCGTGGTCAACTTACCTATATGTGCCGCAACACCCGTTCCCGCTTGTCCACCATCTTTATGTCCAACCAGCGGCCGTCAACTTACTTATATGTGCCGCAGCTGCTACCTTTGCCGCCGCTTCGCCGACAACCGTTCCCGCTTGTGTCCGCCATCTTTGTGCACAACCAGCCGCCGTCAACTCAATTATTTGTGATTTAGCTGTTGCCTTTGCTACCGCTTCGCCGACACCCGTTCCCGCTTGTGTCCGCCATCTTTATACCCAACCAGCCGCCGTCAACTCAATTATTCGAGCCTTACTGCTTCCTCTGCCGCCGCTGCTCCGACAACCGTCCCGGCTTGTGTCCGCCATCTTTATGCACAACCAGCCGCCGTCAGCTTACATATACGTGCCGCAACACCCGTTCCCGCTTGTGTCCGCCATCTTTATGCACAACCAGCCGCCGTCAACTTACTTATATGTGCCGCAGCTGCAACCTTTGCCGCCGCTTCGCCGACAATCGTTCCCGCTTGTGTCCGCCATCTTTATGTCCAACCAGCCGCCGTCAACTTACTTATATGTGCCGCAGCTGCTACCTTTGCCGCCGCTTCGCCGACACCCGTTCCCGCTTGTGTCTTTATGTCCAACCAGCCGCCGTCAACTCAATTATTCGTGCCGGAGCTGCTACCTTTGCCGCAGCTGCGCCGACAACCGTCCAGGCTTGTGTCCGCCATCTTTATGCACAACCAGCCGCCGTCAACTTACTTATATGTGCCGCAGCTGCTACCTTTGCCGGCGCTTCGCCGACACCCGTTCCCGCTTGTGTCCGCCATCTTTATGTCCAACCAGCCGCCGTCAACTCAATTATTCGAGCCTTACTGCTTCCTCTGCCGCCGCTGCTCCGACAACCGTCCCGGCTTGTGTCCGCCATCTTTATGCACAACCAGCCGCCGTCAGCTTACATATATGTGCCGCAACACCCGTTCCCGCTTGTGTCCGCCATCTTTATGCACAACCAGCCGCCGTCAACTTACTTATATGTGCCGCAGCTGCAACCTTTGCCGCCGCTTCGCCGACAATCGTTCCCGCTTGTCCGCCATCTTTATGTCCAACCAGACGCCGTCAACTTACTTATATGTGCCGCAGCTGCTACCTTTGCCGCCGCTTCGCCGACAACCGTTCCCGCTTGTGTCCGCCATCTTTGTGCACAACCAGCCGCCGTCAACTCAATTATTTGTGATTTAGCTGCTGCCTTTGCCGCCGCTTCGCCGACAATCGTTCCCGCTTGTGTCCGCCATCTTTATGTCCAACCAGCCGCCGTCAACTTACTTATATGTGCCGCAGCTGCTACCTTTGCCGCCGCTTCGCCGACACCCGTTCCCGCTTGTGTCCGCCATCTTTATGTCCAACCAGCCGCCGTCAACTCAATTATTCGTGCCGGAGCTGCTACCTTTGCCGCAGCTGCGCCAAAAACCGTCCCGGCTTGTGTCCGCCATCTTTATGCACATCCAGCCGCCGTCAACTTACTTATATGTGCCGCAGCTGCAACCTTTGCCGCCGCTTCGCCGACAATCGTTCCCGCTTGTCCGCCATCTTTATGTCCAACCAGACGCCGTCAACTTACTTATATGTGCCGGAGCTGCTACCTTTGCCGCCGCTTCGCCGACAATCGTTCCCGCTTGTGTCCGCCATCTTTATACCCAACCAGCCGCCGTCAACTCAATTATTTGTGGCTTACTGCTTCCTCTGCCGCAGCTGCGCCGACAACCGTCCCGGCTTGTGTCCGCCATCTTTATGCACATCCAGCCGCTGTCAACTTACTTATATGTGCTGCAGTTGCTACCTTTGCCGCTGCTTCGCGGACACCCGTTCCCGCTTGTGTCCGCCATCTTTATGCAACTTACTTAAATGTGCCGCAGCTGCTACCTTTGCCGCCGCTTCGCCGACAACCGTTCCCGCTTGTGTCCGCCATCTTTATGTCCAACCAGCCGCCGTCAACTTACTTATTTGTGCTGCAGCTGCTGCCTCTGCCGCCGCTGCGCCGACAACCATCCCGGCTTGTGTCCGCCATCTTTATGCACAACCAGCCGCCGTCAACTCAATTATTTGTGATTTAGCTGTTGCCTTTGCCGCCGCTTCGCCGACACCCGTTCCCGCTTGTGTCCGCCATCTTTATACCCAACCAGCCGCCGTCAACTCAATTATTCGTGCCTTACTGCTTCCTCTGCCGCCGCTGCGCCGACAACCGTCCCGGCTTGTGTCCGCCATCTTTATGAACAACCAGCCGCCGTCAACTTACTTATATGTGCCGCAGCTGCTACCTTTGCCGCCGCTTCGCCGACACCCGTTCCCGCTTGTGTCCGCCATCTTTATGTCCAACCAGCCGCCGTCAACTCAATTATTCGTGCCTTACTGCTTCCTCTGCCGCCGCTGCGCCGACAACCGTCCCGGCTTGTGTCCGCCATCTTAATGCACAACCAGCCGCCGTCAACTTACTTATATGTGCCGGAGCTGCTACCTTTGCCGCCGCTTCGCCGACAATCGTTCCCGCTTGTGTCCGCCATCTTTATGCACAACCAGCCGCCGTCAACTCAATTATTTGTGGCTTACTGCTTCCTCTGCCGCCGCTGCGCCGACAACCGTCCCGGCTTGTGTCCGCCATCTTAATGCACAACCAGCCGCCGTCAACTTACTTATATGTGCCGGAGCTGCTACCTTTGCCGCAGCTGCGCCGACAACCGTCCCGGCTTGTGTCCGCCATCTTTATGCACATCCAGCCGCTGTCAACTTACTTATATGTGCTGCAGTTGCTACCTTTGCCGCTGCTTCGCGGACACCCGTTCCCGCTTGTGTCCGCCATCTTTATGCACATCCAGCCGCTGTCAACTTACTTATATGTGCTGCAGTTGCTACCTTTGCCGCTGCTTCGCGGACACCCGTTCCCGCTTGTGTCCGCCATCTTTATGCAACTTACTTATATGTGCCGCAGCTGCAACCTTTGCCGCCGCTTCGCCGACACCCGTTCCCGCTTGTGTCCGCCATCTTTATGTCCAACCAGCCGCCGTCAACTCAATTATTCGTGCCTTACTGCTTCCTCTGCCGCCGCTGCGCCGACAACCGTCCCGGCTTGTGTCCGCCATCTTAATGCACAACCAGCCGCCGTCAACTAACTTATATGTGCCGGAGCTGCTACCTTTGCCGCAGCTGCGCCGACAACCGTCCCGGCTTGTGTCCGCCATCTTTATGCACATCCAGCCGCTGTCAACTTACTTATATGTGCTGCAGTTGCTACCTTTGCCGCTGCTTCGCGGACACCCGTTCCCGCTTGTGTCCGCCATCTTTATGCACATCCAGCCGCTGTCAACTTACTTATATGTGCTGCAGTTGCTACCTTTGCCGCTGCTTCGCGGACACCCGTTCCCGCTTGTGTCCGCCATCTTTATGCACAACCAACCTCTGTCAACTCAATTATTTGTGCCTTAGCTGCTGCCTATGCCGCCGCTTGGCCAACAACCATTCCTGCTTGTGTCCGCCATCTTTATGCACAACCAGCCGCCGTCAACTCAATTATTTGTGCCTTACTGCTTCCTCTGCCGCCGATGCGCCGACAATTATTCCAGCGTGTGTTCGCCATCTTTATGCACAATAAGCCTCCGTCAACTCAGTTATTTGCGCCTTAGCTGCTGCCTCTGCCGACGCTGCGCCGACACCCGTTCTCGCTTGTGTCCGCCATCTTTATGCACAGCCAGCCACTGTCAACTGAATTATTTGTGCCTTAGCTGCTGCCTCTGCCGCCGATGCGCCGGCAATTATTCCTGGGTGTGTTCGCCATCTTTATGCACAATCAGCCTCTGTCAACTCAATTATTTGTGCCTTAGCTGCTGCCTCTGCCGCCGCTGCGCCGCTGCGCCGACGCCCGTTCCCGCTTGTGTCCGCCATCTTTATGCACAACAAACCTCTTTCAACTCAATTATTTGTGCCTTAGCTGCTGCCTCTGCCGCCGCTGCGCCGACACCAGTTCCCGCTTGTGTCCGCCATCTTTATGTCCAACCAGCCACTGTCAACTCAATTATTTGTGCCTTAACTGCTGCCTTTGCCGCCGCTTCGCCTACACCCGTTCCCGCTTGTCCGCCATCTTTATGTCCAACCAGCCGCCGTCAACTTACTTATATGTGCCGCAGCTGCTACCTTTGCCGCCGCTTCGCCGACAATCGTTCCCGCTTGTGTCCGCCATCTTTATGTCCAACCAGCCACTGTCAACTCAATTATTTGTGCCTTAACTGCTGCCTTTGCCGCCGCTTCGCCTACACCCGTTCCCGCTTGTCCGCCATCTTTATGTCCAACCAGCGGCCGTCAACTTACTTATATGTGCCGCAGCTGCTACCTTTGCCGCCGATTCGCCGACAACCATCCCGGCTTGTGTCCGCCATCTTTATGCACAACCAGCCGCCGTCAACTCAATTATTTGTGATTTAGCTGCTACCTTTGCCGCCGCTTCGCCGACACCCGTTCCCGCTTGTGTCCGCCATCTTTATACCCAACCAGCCGCCGTCAACTCAATTATTCGTGCCTTACTGCTTCCTCTGCCGCCGCTGCTCCGACAACCGTCCCGGCTTGTGTCCGCCATCTTTATGCACAACCAGCCGCCGTCAACTTACTTATATGTGCCGCAGCTGCAACCTTTGCCGCCGCTTCGCCGACAATCGTTCCCGCTTGTGTCCGCCATCTTTATGTCCAACCAGCCGCCGTCAACTTACTTATATGTGCCGCAGCTGCTACCTTTGCCGCCGCTTCGCCGACACCCGTTCCCGCTTGTGTCTTTATGTCCAACCAGCCGCCGTCAACTCAATTATTCGTGCCGGAGCTGCTACCTTTGCCGCAGCTGCGCCGACAACCGTCCCGGCTTGTGTCCGCCATCTTTATGCACAACCAGCCGCCGTCAACTTACTTATATGTGCCGCAGCTGCTACCTTTGCCGGCGCTTCGCCGACACCCGTTCCCGCTTGTGTCCGCCATCTTTATGTCCAACCAGCCGCCGTCAACTCAATTCTTCGAGCCTTACTGCTTCCTCTGCCGCCGCTGCTCCGACAACCGTCCCGGCTTGTGTCCGCCATCTTTATGCACAACCAGCCGCCGTCAGCTTACATATATGTGCCGCAACACCCGTTCCCGCTTGTGTCCGCCATCTTTATGCACAACCAGCCGCCGTCAACTTACTTATATGTGCCGCAGCTGCTACCTTTGCCGCCGCTTCGCCGACACCCGTTCCCGCTTGTGTCTTTATGTCCAACCAGCCGCCGTCAACTCAATTATTCGTGCCGGAGCTGCTACCTTTGCCGCAGCTGCGCCGACAACCGTCCCGGCTTGTGTCCGCCATCTTTATGCACAACCAGCCGCCGTCAACTTACTTATATGTGCCGCAGCTGCTACCTTTGCCGGCGCTTCGCCGACACCCGTTCCCGCTTGTGTCCGCCATCTTTATGCACAACCAACCGCCGTCAGCTTACATATATGTGCCGCAACACCCGTTCCCGCTTGTGTCCGCCATCTTTATGCACAACCAGCCGCCGTCAACTTACTTATATGTGCCGCAGCTGCTACCTTTGCCGCCGCTTCGCCGACACCCGTTCCCGGCTTGTGTCCGCCATCTTTATGCACATCCAGCCGCCGTCAACTTACTTATATGTGCCGGAGCTGCTACCTTTGCCGCAGCTGCGCCGACAACCGTCCCGGCTTGTGTCCGCCATCTTTATGCACATCCAGCCGCCGTCAACTTACTTATATGTGCCGGAGCTGCTACCTTTGCCGCCGCTTCGCCGACAATCGTTCCCGCTTGTGTCCGCCATCTTTATACCCAACCAGCCGCCGTCAACTCAATTATTTGTGGCTTACTGCTTCCTCTGCCGCAGCTGCGCCGACAACCGTCCCGGCTTGTGTCCGCCATCTTTATGCACATCCAGCCGCTGTCAACTTACTTATATGTGCTGCAGTTGCTACCTTTGCCGCTGCTTCGCGGACACCCGTTCCCGCTTGTGTCCGCCATCTTTATGCAACTTACTTAAATGTGCCGCAGCTGCTACCTTTGCCGCCGCTTCGCCGACAACCGTTCCCGCTTGTGTCCGCCATCTTTATGTCCAACCAGCCGCCGTCAACTTACTTATTTGTGCTGCAGCTGCTGCCTCTGCCGCCGCTTCGCCGACAACCATCCCGGCTTGTGTCCGCCATCTTTATGCACAACCAGCCGCCGTCAACTCAATTATTCGTGCCGGAGCTGCTACCTTTGCCGCAGCTGCGCCGACAACCGTCCCGGCTTGTGTCCGCCATCTTTATGCACATCCAGCCGCCGTCAACTTACTTATATGTGCCGCAGCTGCTACCTTTGCCGCCGCTTCGCCGACAATCGTTCCCGCTTGTGTCCGCCATCTTTATGTCCAACCAGCCGCCGTCAACTTACTTATATGTGCCGCAGCTTCTACCTTTGCCGCCGCTTCGCCGACACCCGTTCCCGCTTGTGTCCGCCATCTTTATGTCCAACCAGCCGCCGTCAACTCAATTATTCGTGCCGGAGCTGCTACCTTTGCCGCAGCTGCGCCGACAACCGTCCCGGCTTGTGTCCGCCATCTTTATGCACATCCAGCCGCCGTCAACTTACTTATATGTGCCGGAGCTGCTACCTTTGCCGCCGCTTCGCCGACAATCGTTCCCGCTTGTGTCCGCCATCTTTATACCCAACCAGCCGCCGTCAACTCAATTATTTGTGGCTTACTGCTTCCTCTGCCGCAGCTGCGCCGACAACCGTCCCGGCTTGTGTCCGCCATCTTTATGCACATCCAGCCGCTGTCAACTTACTTATATGTGCTGCAGTTGCTACCTTTGCCGCTGCTTCGCGGACACCCGTTCCCGCTTGTGTCCGCCATCTTTATGCAACTTACTTAAATGTGCCGCAGCTGCTACCTTTGCCGCCGCTTCGCCGACAACCGTTCCCGCTTGTGTCCGCCATCTTTATGTCCAACCAGCCGCCGTCAACTTACTTATTTGTGCTGCAGCTGCTGCCTCTGCCGCCGCTGCGCCGACAACCATCCCGGCTTGTGTCCGCCATCTTTATGCACAACCAGCCGCCGTCAACTCAATTATTTGTGATTTAGCTGTTGCCTTTGCCGCCGCTTCGCCAACACCCGTTCCCGCTTGTGTCCGCCATCTTTATACCCAACCAGCCGCCGTCAACTCAATTATTCGTGCCTTACTGCTTCCTCTGCCGCCGCTGCGCCGACAACCGTCCCGGCTTGTGTCCGCCATCTTTATGCACAACCAGCCGCCGTCAACTTACTTATATGTGCCGCAGCTGCTACCTTTGCCGCCGCTTCGCCGACACCCGTTCCCGCTTGTGTCCGCCATCTTTATGTCCAACCAGCCGCCGTCAACTCAATTATTTGTGCCTTACTGCTTCCTCTGCCGCCGCTGCGCCGACAACCGTCCCGGCTTGTGTCCGCCATCTTAATGCACAACCAGCCGCCGTCAACTTACTTATATGTGCCGGAGCTGCTACCTTTGCCGCCGCTTCGCCGACAATCGTTCCCGCTTGTGTCCGCCATCTTTATACCCAACCAGCCGCCGTCAACTCAATTATTTGTGGCTTACTGCTTCCTCTGCCGCCGCTGCGCCGACAACCGTCCCGGCTTGTGTCCGCCATCTTAATGCACAACCAGCCGCTGTCAACTTACTTATATGTGCTGCACTTGCTACCTTTGCCGCTGCTTCGCGGACACCCGTTCCCGCTTGTGTCCGCCATCTTTATGCAACTTACTTATATGTGCCGCAGCTGCAACCTTTGCCGCCGCTTCGCCGACACCCGTTCCCGCTTGTGTCCGCCATCTTTATGTCCAACCAGCCGCCGTCAACTCAATTATTCGTGCCTTACTGCTTCCTCTGCCGCCGCTGCGCCGACAACCGTCCCGGCTTGTGTCCGCCATCTTAATGCACAACCAGCCGCCGTCAACTTACTTATATGTGCCGGAGCTGCTACCTTTGCCGCAGCTGCGCCGACAACCGTCCCGGCTTGTGTCCGCCATCTTTATGCACATCCAGCCGCTGTCAACTTACTTATATGTGCTGCAGTTGCTACCTTTGCCGCTGCTTCGCGGACACCCGTTCCCGCTTGTGTCCGCCATCTTTATGCACATCCAGCCGCTGTCAACTTACTTATATGTGCTGCAGTTGCTACCTTTGCCGCTGCTTCGCGGACACCCGTTCCCGCTTGTGTCCGCCATCTTTATGCACAACCAACCTCTGTCAACTCAATTATTTGTGCCTTAGCTGCTGCCTATGCCGCCGCTTGGCCAACAACCATTCCTGCTTGTGTCCGCCATCTTTATGCACAACCAGCCGCCGTCAACTCAATTATTTGTGCCTTACTGCTTCCTCTGCCGCCGATGCGCCGACAATTATTCCAGCGTGTGTTCGCCATCTTTATGCACAACAAGCCTCCGTCAACTCAGTTATTTGCGCCTTAGCTGCTGCCTCTGCCGACGCTGCGCCGACACCCGTTCTCGCTTGTGTCCGCCATCTTTATGCACAGCCAGCCACTGTCAACTGAATTATTTGTGCCTTAGCTGCTGCCTCTGCCGCCGATGCGCCGACAATTATTCCTGGGTGTGTTCGCCATCTTTATGCACAATCAGCCTCTGTCAACTCAATTATTTGTGCCTTAGCTGCTGCCTCTGCCGCCGCTGCGCCGACGCCCGTTCCCGCTTGTGTCCGCCATCTTTATGCACAACAAACCTCTTTCAACTCAATTATTTGTGCCTTAGCTGCTGCCTCTGCCGCCGCTGCGCCGACACCAGTTCCCGCTTGTGTCCGCCATCTTTATGTCCAACCAGCCGCCGTCAACTTACTTATATGTGCCGCAGCTGCTACCTTTGCCGCCGCTTCGCCGACAATCGTTCCCGCTTGTGTCCGCCATCTTTATGTCCAACCAGCCACTGTCAACTCAATTATTTGTGCCTTAGCTGCTGCCTTTGCCGCCGCTTCGCCGACACCCGTTCCCGCTTGTCCGCCATCTTTATGTCCAACCAGCGGCCGTCAACTTACTTATATGTGCCGCAGCTGCTACCTTTGCCGCCGATTCGCCGACAACCATCCCGGCTTGTGTCCGCCATCTTTATGCACAACCAGCCGCCGTCAACTCAATTATTTGTGATTTAGCTGCTACCTTTGCCGCCGCTTCGCCGACACCCGTTCCCGCTTGTGTCCGCCATCTTTATACCCAACCAGCCGCCGTCAACTCAATTATTCGTGCCTTACTGCTTCCTCTGCCGCCGCTGCTCCGACAACCGTCCCGGCTTGTGTCCGCCATCTTTATGCACAACCAGCCGCCGTCAACTTACTTATATGTACCTCAGGTGCTACCTTTTCCGCCGCTTCGCCGCACCCGTTCCCGCTTGTGTCCGCCATCTTTCTGTCCAACCATCCGCCGTCAATTAACTTAAATGTGCCGCATCTGCTACCTTTGCCGCCGCTTCGCCGGCAACCGTTCGCGCTTGTGTCCGCCATCTTTATGTCCAAGCAGCCGTGGTCAACTTACCTATATGTGCCGCAACACCCGTTCCCGCTTGTGTCCGCCATCTTTATGCACAACCAGCCGCCGTCAACTTACTTATATGTGCCGCAGCTGCAACCTTTGCCGCCGCTTCGCCGACAATCGTTCCCGCTTGTCCGCCATCTTTATGTCCAACCAGCCGCCGTCAACTTACTTATATGTGCCGCAGCTGCAACCTTTGCCGCCGCTTCGCCGACAATCGTTCCCGCTTGTGTCCGCCATCTTTATGCACAACCAGCCGCCGTCAACTCAATTATTTGTGATTTAGCTGTTGCCTTTGCCGCCGCTTCGCCGACACCCGTTCCCGCTTGTGTCCGCCATCTTTATACCCAACCAGCCGCCGTCAACTCAATTATTCGAGCCTTACTGCTTCCTCTGCCGCCGCTGCTCCGACAACCGTCCCGGCTTGTGTCCGCCATCTTTATGCACAACCAGCCGCCGTCAGCTTACTTATATGTGCCTCAGGTGCTACCTTTGCCGCCGCTTCGCCGCACCCGTTAACGCTTGTGTCCGCCATCTTTATGTCCAAGCAGCCGTGGTCAACTTACATATATGTGCCGCAACACCCGTTCCCGCTTGTGTCCGCCATCTTTATGCACAACCAGCCGCCGTCCACTTACTTATATGTGCCGCAGCTGCAACCTTTGCCGCCGCTTCGCCGACACCCGTTCCCGCTTGTGTCCGCCATCTTTATGTCCAACCAGCCGCCGTCAACTCAATTATTCGTGCCTTAGCTGCTGCCTCTGCCGCCGATGCGCCGACAACCGTCCCGGCTTGTGTCCGCCATCTTTATGCACATCCAGCCGCTGTCAACTTACTTATATGTGCTGCAGTTGCTACCTTTGCCGCCGCTTCGCCGCACCCGTTAACGCTTGTGTCCGCCATCTTTATGTCCAAGCAGCCGTGGTCAACTTACATATATGTGCCGCAACACCCGTTCCCGCTTGTGTCCGCCATCTTTATGCACAACCAGCCGCCGTCAACTTACTTATATGTGCCGCAGCTGCAACCTTTGCCGCCGCTTCGCCGACAATCGTTCCCGCTTGTCCGCCATCTTTATGTCCAACCAGCCGCCGTCAACTTACTTATATGTGCCGCAGCTGCAACCTTTGCCGCCGCTTCGCCGACAATCGTTCCCGCTTGTGTCCGCCATCTTTCTGTCCAACCATCCGCCGTCAATTAACTTAAATGTGCTGCAGTTGCTACCTTTGCCGCCGCTTCGCCGCACCCGTTAACGCTTGTGTCCGCCATCTTTATGTCCAAGCAGCCGTGGTCAACTTACATATATGTGCCGCAACACCCGTTCCCGCTTGTGTCCGCCATCTTTATGAACAACCAGCCGCCGTCAACTTACTTATATGTGCCGCAGCTGCAACCTTTGCCGCCGCTTCGCCGACAATCGTTCCCGCTTGTCCGCCATCTTTATGTCCAACCAGCCGCCGTCAACTTACTTATATGTGCCGCAGCTGCAACCTTTGCCGCCGCTTCGCCGACAATCGTTCCCGCTTGTGTCCGCCATCTTTCTGTCCAACCATCCGCCGTCAATTAACTTAAATGTGCTGCAGTTGCTACCTTTGCCGCTGCTTCGCGGACACCCGTTCCCGCTTGTGTCCGCCATCTTTATGCACAACCAGCCGCCGTCAACTTACTTATATGTGCCGCAGCTGCAACCTTTGCCGCCGCTTCGCCGACAACCGTTCTCGCTTGTGTCCGCCATCTTTATGCACAACCAGCCGCCGTCAACTTACTTATATGTGCCGCAGCTGCTACCTTTGCCGCCGCTTCGCCGACAATCGTTCCCGCTTGTGTCCGCCATCGTTATGCAAAACCAGCCTCTGTCAACTCAATTATTTATGCCTTACTGCTTCCTCTGCCGCCGATGCGCCGACAATTATTCCAGCGTGTGTTCGCCATCTTTATGCACAACAAGCCTCTGTCAACTCAGTTATTTGCGCCTTAGCTGCTGCCTCTGCCGACGCTGCGCCGACACCCGTTCCCGCTTGTGTCCGCCATCTTTATGCACAGCCAGCCACTGTCAACTGAATTATTTGTGCCTTAGCTGCTGCCTCTGCCGCCGATGCGCCGACAATTATTCCTGGGTGTGTTCGCCATCTTTATGCACAACCAGCCTCTGTCAACTCAATTATTTGTGCCTTAGCTGCTGCCCCTGCCGCCGCTGCGCCGACGCCCGTTCCCGCTTGTGTCCGCCATCTTTATGCACAACAAACCTCTTTCAACTCAATTATTTGTGCCTTAGCTGCTGCCCCTGCCGCCGCTGCGCCGACACCAGTTCCCGCTTGTGTCCGCCATCTTTATGTCCAACCAGCCACTGTCAACTCAATTATTTGTGATTTAGCTGTTGCCTTTGCCGCCGCTTCGCCGACACCCGTTCCCGCTTGTGCTACCTTTGCCGCCGCTTCGCCGGCAACCGTTCCCGCTTGTCCGCCATCTTTATGTCCAACCAGCGGCCGTCAACTTACTTATATGTGCCGCAGCTGCTACCTTTGCCGCCGCTTCGCCGACAATCGTTCCCGCTTGTGTCCGCCATCTTTATGCACAACCAGCCGCCGTCAGCTTACTTATATGTGCCTCAGGTGCTACCTTTGCCGCCGCTTCGCCGCACCCGTTAACGCTTGTGTCCGCCATCTTTATGTCCAAGCAGCCGTGGTCAACTTACATATATGTGCCGCAACACCCGTTCCCGCTTGTGTCCGCCATCTTTATGCACAACCAGCCGCCGTCAACTTACTTATATGTGCCGCAGCTGCAACCTTTGCCGCCGCTTCGCCGACAATCGTTCCCGCTTGTGTCCGCCATCTTTATGTCCAACCAGCCGCCGTCAACTCAATTATTCGTGCCTTAGCTGCTGCCTCTGCCGCCGATGCGCCGACAACCGTCCCGGCTTGTGTCCGCCATCTTTATGCACAACCAGCCGCCGTCAACTTACTTATACATATGTGCCGGAGCTGCTACCTTTGCCGCCGCTTCGCCGACAATCGTTCCCGCTTGTGTCCGCCATCTTTATACCCAACCAGCCGCCGTCAACTCAATTATTTGTGGCTTACTGCTTCCTCTGGCGCAGCTGCGCCGACAACCGTCCCGGCTTGTGTCCGCCATCTTTATGCACATCCAGCCGCTGTCAACTTACTTATATGTGCTGCAGTTGCTACCTTTGCCGCTGCTTCGCGGACACCCGTTCCCGCTTGTGTCCGCCATCTTTATGTCCAACCAGCCGCCGTCAACTTACTTATTTGTGCTGCAGCTGCTGCCTCTGCCGCCGATGCGCCGACAACCATCCCGGCTTGTGTCCGCCATCTTTATGCACAACCAGCCGCCGTCAACTCAATTATTCGTGCCTTACTGCTTCCTCTGCCGCCGCTGCGCCGACAACCGTCCCGGCTTGTGTCCGCCATCTTTATGCACATCCAGCCGCTGTCAACTTACTTATATGTGCTGCAGTTGCTACCTTTGCCGCTGCTTCGCGGACACCCGTTCCCGCTTGTGTCCGCCATCTTTATGCAACTTACTTATATGTGCCGCAGCTGCAACCTTTAAAGCCGCTTCGGCGACAACTGTTCCCGCTTGTGTCCGCCATCTTTCTGTCCAACCATCCGCCGTCAATTAACTTAAATGTGCTGCAGTTGCTACCTTTGCCGCTGCTTCGCGGACACCCGTTCCCGCTTGTGTCCGCCATCTTTATGCACAACAAGCCTCTGTCAACTCAGTTATTTGCGCCTTAGCTGCTGCCTCTGCCGACGCTTCGCCGACAGAAGTTCCCGCTTGTGTCCGCCATCTTTATGCACATCCAGCCGCTGTCAACTTACTTATATGTGCTGCAGTTGCTACCTTTGCCGCTGCTTCGCGGACACCCGTTCCCGCTTGTGTCCGCCATCTTTATGCAACTTACTTATATGTGCCGCAGCTGCAACCTTTAAAGCCGCTTCGGCGACAACTGTTCCCGCTTGTGTCCGCCATCTTTCTGTCCAACCATCCGCCGTCAATTAACTTAAATGTGCCTCAGGTGCTACCTTTGCCGCCGCTTCGCCGCACCCGTTAACGCTTGTGTCCGCCATCTTTATGTCCAAGCAGCCGTGGTCAACTTACATATATGTGCCGCAACACCCGTTCCCGCTTGTGTCCGCCATCTTTATGCACATCCAGCCGCTGTCAACTTACTTATATGTGCTGCAGTTGCTACCTTTGCCGCCGCTTCGCCGACACCCGTTCCCGCTTGTGCTACCTTTGCCGCCGCTTCGCCGGCAACCGTTCCCGCTTGTCCGCCATCTTTATGTCCAACCAGCGGCCGTCAACTTACTTATATGTGCCGCAGCTGCTACCTTTGCCGCCGCTTCGCCGACAACCATCCCGGCTTGTGTCCGCCATCTTTATGCACAACCAGCCTCTGTCAACTCAATTATTTGTGCCTTAGCTGCTGCCTCTGCCGCCGCTTCGCCTACACCCGTTCCCGCTTGTCCGCCATCTTTATGTCCAACCAGCGGCCGTCAAATTACTTATATGTGCCGCAGCTGCTACCTTTGCCGCCGCTTCGCCGACAACCATCCCGGCTTGTGTCCGCCATCTTTATGCACAACCAGCCGCCGTCAACTCAATTATTTGTGATTTAGCTGTTGCCTTTGCCGCCGCTTCGGCGACACCCGTTCCCGCTTGTGCTACCTTTGCCGCCGCTTCGCCGGCAACCGTTCCCGCTTGTCCGCCATCTTTATGTCCAACCAGCGGCCGTCAACTTACTTATATGTGCCGCAGCTGCTACCTTTGCCGCCGCTTCGCCGACAACCATCCCGGCTTGTGTCCGCCATCTTTATGCACAACCAGCCTCTGTCAACTCAATTATTTGTGCCGCAGCTGCTGCCTCTGCCGCCGCTTCGCCTACACCCGTTCCCGCTTGTCCGCCATCTTTATGTCCAACCAGCGGCCGTCAAATTACTTATATGTGCCGCAGCTGCTACCTTTGCCGCCGCTTCGCCGACAACCATCCCGGCTTGTGTCCGCCATCTTTATGTCCAAGCAGCCGTGGTCAACTTACTTATATGTGCCGCAACACCCGTTCCCGCTTGTCCACCATCTTTATGTCCAACCAGCGGCCGTCAACTTACTTATATGTGCCGCAGCTGCTACCTTTGCCGCCGCTTCGCCGATAATCGTTCCCGCTTGTGTCCGCCATCTTTATGTCCAACCACCCGCCGTCAACTTACTTATTTGTGCAGCAGCTGCTGCCTCTGCCGCCGCTTCGCCTACACCCGTTCCCGCTTGTCCGCCATCTTTATGTCCAACCAGCGGCCGTCAACTTACTTATATGTGCCGCAGCTGCTACCTTTGCCGCCGCTTCGCCGACAACCATCCCGGCTTGTGTCCGCCATCTTTATGCACAACCAGCCGCCGTCAACTCAATTATTTGTGATTTAGCTGTTGCCTTTGCCGCCGCTTCGCCGACACCCGTTCCCGCTTGTGTCCGCCATCTTTATACTTATATGTGCCGCAGGTGCTACCTTTGCCGCCGCTTCGCCGCACCCGTTCCCGCTTGTGTCCGCCATCTTTCTGTCCAACCATCCGCCGTCAATTAACTTAAATGTGCCGCATCTGCTACCTTTGCCGCCGCTTCGCCGGCAACCGTTCCCGCTTGTGTCCGCCGTCTTTATGTCCAAGCAGCCGTGGTCAACTTACCTATATGTGCCGCAACACCCGTTCCCGCTTGTCCACCATCTTTATGTCCAACCAGCGGCCGTCAACTTACTTATATGTGCCGCAGCTGCTACCTTTGCCGCCGCTTCGCCGACAATCGTTCCCGCTTGTGTCCGCCATCTTTATGTCCAACCAGCCGCCGTCAACTTACTTATTTGTGCCGCAGCTGCTGCCTCTGCCGCCGCTTCGCCGACAATCGTTCCCGCTTGTGTCCGCCATCTTTATGTCCAACCAGCGGCCGTCAACTTACTTATATGTGCCGCAGCTGCAACCTTTGCCACCGCTTCGCCGACAATCGTTCCCGCTTGTGTCCGCCATCTTTATGTCCAACCACCCGCCGTCAACTTACTTATTTGTGCAGCAGCTGCTGCCTCTGCCGCCGCTTCGCCTACACCCGTTCCCGCTTGTCCGCCATCTTTATGTCCAACCAGCGGCCGTCAACTTACTTATATGTGCCGCAGCTGCTACCTTTGCCGCCGCTTCGCCGACAACCATCCCGGCTTGTGTCCGCCATCTTTATGCACAACCAGCCGCCGTCAACTTACTTATATGTGTCGCAGCTGCTTCCTTTGCCGCCGCTTCGCCGCACCCGCTCCCGCTTGTGTCCGCCAGCTTTATGCAAAACCAGCCTCTGTCAACTCAATTATTTGGGCCTTAGCTGCTGCCTCTGCCGCCGCTGCGCCGACAGAAGTTCCCGCTTGTGTCCGCCATCTTTATGCACAACCAGCCTCTGTCAACTCAATTATTTGTGCCTTAGCTGCTGCCTCTGCCGCCGCTGCGCCGACAACCGTTCCCCCTTGTGTCCGCCATCTTTATGCACAACCAGCCGCCGTCAACTTACTTATATGTGCCGCAGCTGCTTCCTTTGCCGCCGCTTGGCTGCACCCGCTCCCGCTTGTGTCCGCCAGCTTTATGCAAAACCAGCCTCTGTCAACTCAATTATTTGGGCCTTAGCTGCTGCCTCTGCCGCCGCTGCGCCGACAGCCGTTCCCGCTTGTGTCCGCCATCTTTATGCACAACCAGCCTCTGTCAACTCAATTATTTGTGCCTTAGCTGCTGCCTATGCCGCCGCTGCGCCGACAATCGTTCCCGCTTGTGTCCGCCATCTTTATGTCCAACCACCCGCCGTCAACTTACTTATTTGTGCAGCAGCTGCTGCCTCTGCCGCCGCTTCGCCTACACCCGTTCCCGCTTGTCCGCCATCTTTATGTCCAACCAGCGGCCGTCAACTTACTTATATGTGCCGCAGCTGCTACCTTTGCCGCCGCTTCGCCGACAACCATCCCGGCTTGTGTCCGCCATCTTTATGCACAACCAGCCGCCGTCAACTCAATTATTTGTGATTTAGCTGTTGCCTTTGCCGCCGATTCGCCGACACCCGTTCCCGCTTGTGTCCGCCATCTTTATACTTATATGTGCCGCAGGTGCTACCTTTGCCGCCGCTTCGCCGCACCCGTTCCCGCTTGTGTCCGCCATCTTTCTGTCCAACCATCCGCCGTCAATTAACTTAAATGTGCCGCATCTGCTACCTTTGCCGCCGCTTCGCCGGCAACCGTTCCCGCTTGTGTCCGCCGTCTTTATGTCCAAGCAGCCGTGGTCAACTTACCTATATGTGCCGCAACACCCGTTCCCGCTTGTCCACCATCTTTATGTCCAACCAGCGGCCGTCAACTTACTTATATGTGCCGCAGCTGCTACCTTTGCCGCCGCTTCGCCGACAATCGTTCCCGCTTGTGTCCGCCATCTTTATGTCCAACCAGCCGCCGTCAACTTACTTATTTGTGCCGCAGCTGCTGCCTCTGCCGCCGCTTCGCCGACAATCGTTCCCGCTTGTGTCCGCCATCTTTATGTCCAACCAGCGGCCGTCAACTTACTTATATGTGCCGCAGCTGCAACCTTTGCCACCGCTTCGCCGACAATCGTTCCCGCTTGTGTCCGCCATCTTTATGTCCAACCACCCGCCGTCAACTTACTTATTTGTGCAGCAGCTGCTGCCTCTGCCGCCGCTTCGCCTACACCCGTTCCCGCTTGTCCGCCATCTTTATGTCCAACCAGCGGCCGTCAACTTACTTATATGTGCCGCAGCTGCTACCTTTGCCGCCGCTTCGCCGACAACCATCCCGGCTTGTGTCCGCCATCTTTATGCACAACCAGCCGCCGTCAACTTACTTATATGTGTCGCAGCTGCTTCCTTTGCCGCCGCTTCGCCGCACCCGCTCCCGCTTGTGTCCGCCAGCTTTATGCAAAACCAGCCTCTGTCAACTCAATTATTTGGGCCTTAGCTGCTGCCTCTGCCGCCGCTGCGCCGACAGAAGTTCCCGCTTGTGTCCGCCATCTTTATGCACAACCAGCCTCTGTCAACTCAATTATTTGTGCCTTAGCTGCTGCCTCTGCCGCCGCTGCGCCGACAACCGTTCCCCCTTGTGTCCGCCATCTTTATGCACAACCAGCCGCCGTCAACTTACTTATATGTGCCGCAGCTGCTTCCTTTGCCGCCGCTTGGCTGCACCCGCTCCCGCTTGTGTCCGCCAGCTTTATGCAAAACCAGCCTCTGTCAACTCAATTATTTGGGCCTTAGCTGCTGCCTCTGCCGCCGCTGCGCCGACAGCCGTTCCCGCTTGTGTCCGCCATCTTTATGCACAACCAGCCTCTGTCAACTCAATTATTTGTGCCTTAGCTGCTACCTTTCCCGCCGCTGCGCCGACACCCGTTCCCGCTTGTGTCCGCCATCTTCATGTCCAACCAGTCGCCGTCAAATTATTTATATGTGCCGTAGCTGCTACCTTTGCCGCCGCTTCGCGGACACCAGTTCCCGCTTGTGTCCGCCATCTTTATGTCCAACCTCTGTCAACTCAATTATTTGTGCCTTAGCTGCTGCCTATGCCGCCGCTGCGCCGACACCCGTTCCCGCTTGTGTCCGCCATCTTTATGCACAACCAGCCGCCGTCAACTCAATTATTTGTGCCTTACTACTTCCTCCGCCGCCGCTGCGCCGACAACCGTCCCGGGTTGTGTCCGCCATCTTTATGCACAACCAGCCGCCGTCAACTTACTTATATGTGCCGCAGCTGCTACCTTTGCCGCCGCTTCGCCGTCAACTTACTTATATGTGCCGCAGCTGCTACCTTTGCCGCCGCTTCGCCGCACCCGTTCCCGCATGTGTCCGCCATCTTTATGTCCAACCAGCCGCCGTCAACTTACTTATATGTGGCTTAGCTGCTGCCTCTGCCGCCGCTTCGCCGACGCCCGTCCCGGCTCGTGACCACCATTTTTAAGCCCAACCAGCCGGCGTCAACTCAGTTATTTCTGCCGCTGCTGCTGGCTTTGCCGCCGCTGCGCCGACGCCCGTTCCCGCATATGTCCGCCATCTTTATGTCCAACCAGCCTCCGTAAACTTACTTATATGTTCCAACCAGCCGCCGTCAACTTACTTATATGTGCCCTAACTGCTACCTCTGCCGCCGCTTCGCCGACGCCCGTCCCGGCTTGTGACCACCATTTTTAAGCCCAACCAGCCGGCGTCAACTCAGTTATTTCTGCCGCTGCTGCTGGCTTTGCCGCCGCTGCGCCGACGCCCGTTCCCGCATATGTCCGCCATCTTTATGTCCAACCAGCCTCCGTAAACTTACTTATATGTTCCAACCAGCCGCCGTCAACTTACTTATATGTGCCTTAGCTGCTGCCGCTTGGCCGACGCCCGTCCCGGCTTGTGACCACCATTTTTAAGCCCAACCAGCCGGCGTCAACTCAGTTATTTCTGCCGCTGCTGCTGGCTTTGCCGCCGCTTCGCCGACGCCAGTTCACGCATGTGTCCGCCATCTTTATGATTAGCCAGACGCCGTCAACATACTTATATGTTCCACAGCTGCTGCCTCTGCCGCCGCTGAGCCGACGCCCGTTCCCGCATGTGTCCGCCATCTCTATGTCCAACCAGCCGCCGTCAACTTACTTATATGTTCCAACCAGCCGCCGTCAACTTACTTATATGTGCCCTAACTGCTACCTTTGCCGCCGCTGCGCCCGCGCCCGTTCCCGCATGTGTCCGCCATCTTTATGTCCAACCAGCCGCCGTCAACTTACTTATATGTTCCGCAGCTGCTGCCTCTGCCGCCGCTGCGCCGACGCCCGTTCCCGCATATGTCCGCCATCTTTATGATTAGCCAGCCTCCGTAAACTTACTTATATGTGCCGCATCTTCTACCTTTGCCGCCGCTGCGCCGACGCCCGTTCCTGCATATATCCGCCATCTTTATATATAGCCAGCCTCCGTCAACTTACTTATATGTTTCGCAGCTGCTGCCTCTGCCGCCGCTGAGCCGACGCCCGTTCCCGCATATGTCCGCCATCTTTATGTCCAACCAGCCGCCGTCAACTTACTTATATGTGCCTTAGCTGCTGCCTCTGCCGCCGCTGCGCCGACGCCCGTTCCCGCATGTGTCCGCCATCGTTATGATTAGCCAGCCTCCGTAAACTTACTTATATGTGCCGCATCTTCTACCTTTGCCGCCGCTGCGCCGACGCCCGTTCCCGCATATGTCCGCCATCTTTATGAATAGCCAGCCATCCATTAACGTACTTATATGTTCCACAGCTGCTGCCTCTGCCGCCGCTGAGCCGACGCCCGTTCCCGCATGTGTCCGCCATCTTTATGTCCAATCAGCCGCCGTCAACTTACTTATTTCTGCCGCAGCTGCTGCCGGTTGGCAGACGCCCGTCCCGGCTTGTGACCGCCATTTTTAATCCCAACCAGCCGGCGTCAACTCAGTTATTTCTGCCATGGCTGCTGCCTATGCCGCCGCTTCGCCGACGCCCGTTCCCGCATGTGTCCGCCATCTTTATGATAAGCCAGTCTCCGTCAACTAACTTATTTCTGCCGCAGCTGCTGCCTCTGCCGCCGCTGCGCCGACGCCCGTCCCGGCTTGTGACCACCATTTTTAAGCCCAACCAGCCGGCGTCAACTCAGTTATTTCTGCCACGGCTGCTGCCTATGCCGCCGCTTCGCCGACGCCCGTTCCCGCATGTGTCCGCCATCTTTATGATTAGCCAGTCTCCGTCAACTTACTTATATGTTCCGCAGCTGCTGCCTCTGCCGCCGCTGCGCCGACGCCCGTTCCCGCATGTGTCTGAAATCATTATGTCCAACCAGCCGCCGTCAACTTACTTATATGTGGCTTAGCTGCTGCCTCTGCCGCCGCTTCGCCGATGCCCGTCCCGGCTTGTGACCGCCATTTTTATGCCCAACCAGCCGCCGTCAACTTACTTATATGTGCCGCATCTGCTACCTTTGCCGCCGCTTCGCCGACGCCCGTCCCGGCTTGTGACCACCATTTGTAAGCCCAACCAGCCGGCGTCAACTCAGTTATTTCTACCGCAGCTGCTGCCTCTGCCGCCGCTGCGCCGACGCCCGTTCCCGCATGTGTCCGCCATCTTTATGTCCAACCATCCGCCGTCAACTTACTTATATGTGCCTTAGCTGCTGCCTCTGCCGCCGCTTCGCCGACGCCCGTCCCGGCTTGTGACCGCCATCTTTATGTCCAACCAGGCGCTGTCTACTTACTTATATGTGCCGCATCTGCTACCTTTGCCGCCGCTGCGCCGACGCCCGTTCCCGCATGTGTCCGCCATCTTTATGTCCAACCAGCCGCTGTCTACTTACTTATATGTGCCGCATCTGCTACCTTTGCCGCAGCTGCGCCGACGCCCGTTTCCGCATGTGTCCGCCATCTTTATGAATAGCCAGCCTCCTTCAACTTACTTATATGTTCCGCAGCTGCTGCCTCTGCCGCCGCTGAGCCGACGCCCGTTCCCGCATATGTCCGCCATCTTTATGTCCAACCAGCCGCTGTCTACTTACTTATATGTGCCGCATCTGCTACCTTTGCCGCCGCTGCGCCGACGCCCGTTCCCGCATGTGTCCGCCATCTTTATAAATAGCCAGCCTCCGTCAACTTACTTATATGTTCCGCAGCTGCTACCTTTGCCGCCGCTGCGCCGACGCCCGTTCCCGCATGTGTCCGCCATCTTTATGAATAGCCAGCCTCCGTCAACTTACTTATATGTGCCGCATCTGCTACCTTTGCCGCCGCTGCGCCGACGCCCTTTCCCGCATGTGTCCGCCATCTTTATGCACAACCAGCCTCCGTAAACTTACTTATATGTGCCGCATCTGCTACCTTTGCCGCCGCTGCGCCGACGCCCGTTCCCGCATGTGTCCGCCATCTTTATGTCCAACCAGCCGCCGTCAACTTACTTATTTCTGCCGCAGCTGCTGCCTCTGCCGCCGCTGCGCCGACGCCCGTCCCGGCTTGTGACCACCATTTTTAAGCCCAACCAGCCGGCGTCAACTCAGTTATTTCTGCCACGGCTGCTGCCTATGCCGCCGCTTCGCCGACGCCCGTTCCCGCATGTGTCCGCCATCTCTATGATTAGCCAGTCTCCGTCAACTTACTTATATGTTCCACAGCTGCTGCCTCTGCCGCCGCTGAGCCGACGCCCGTTCCCGCATGTGTCCGAAATCTTTATGTCCAACCAGCCGCTGTCTACTTACTTATATGTGCCGCATCTGCTACCTTTGCCGCAGCTGCGCCGACGGGTTGTTCCCGCATGTGTCCGCCATCTTTATGATTAGCCAGCCTCCGTCAACTTACTTATATGTTCCGCAGCTGCTGCCTCTGCCGCCGCTGCGCCGACGCCCGTTCCCGCATGTGTCCGCCATCTTTATGTCCAACCAGCCGCCGTCAACTTACTTATTTCTGCCGCCGCTGCTGCCTCTGCCGCCGCTGCGCCGACGCCCGTCCCGGCTTGTGACCACCATTTTTAAGCCCAACCAGCCGGCGTCAACTCAGTTATTTCTGCCACGGCTGCTGCCTATGCCGCCGCTTCGCCGACGCCCGTTCCCGCATGTGTCCGCCATCTTTATGATTAGCCAGTCTCCGTCAACTTACTTATATGTTCCGCAGCTGCTGCCTCTGCCGCCGCTGCGCCGACGCCCGTTCCCGCATGTGTCCGAAATCTTTATGTCCAACCAGCCGCTGTCTACTTACTTATATGTGCCCTTACTGCTACCTTTGCCGCCGCTGCGCCGGCGCCCGTTCCCGCATGTGTCCGCCATCTCTATGATTAGCCAGTCTCCGTCAACTTACTTATATGTTCCGCAGCTGCTGCCTCTGCCGCCGCTGCGCCGACGCCCGTTCCCGCATGTGTCCGAAATCTTTATGTCCAACCAGCCGCTGTCTACTTACTTATTTGTGCCGCATCTGCTACCTTTGCCGCCGCTGCGCCGGCGCCCGTTCCCGCATGTGTCCGCCATCTTTATGATTAGCCAGCCTCCGTCAACTTACTTATATGTTCCGCAGCTGCTGCCTCTGCCGCCGCTGAGCCGACACCCGTTCCCGCATGTGTCCGCCATCTTTATGTCCAACCAGCCGCCGTCAACTTACTTATTTCTGCCGCAGCTGCTGCCTCTGCCGCCGCTGCGCCGACGCCCGTCCCGGCTTGTGACCGCCATCTTTATGTCCAACCAGGCGCTGCCTACGTACTTATATGTGCCCTAACTGCTACCTCTGCCGCCGCTTCGCCGACGCCCGTCCCGGCTTGTGACCACCATTTTTAAGCCCAACCAGCCGGCGTCAACTCAGTTATTTCTGCCGCTGCTGCTGGCTTTGCCGCCTCTGCGCCGACGCCCGTTCCCGCATATGTCCGCCATCTTTATGTCCAACCAGCCTCCGTAAACTTACTTAAATGTTCCAACCAGCCGCCGTCAACTTACTTATATGTGCCCTAACTGCTACCTCTGCCGCCGCTTCGCCGACGCCCGTCCCGGCTTGTGACCACCATTTTTAAGCCCAACCAGCCGGCGTCAACTCAGTTATTTCTGCCGCTGCTGCTGGCTTTGCCGCCGCTGCGCCGACGCCCGTTCCCGCATATGTCCGCCATCTTTATGTCCAACCAGCCTCCGTAAACTTACTTATATGTTCCAACCAGCCGCCGTCAACTTACTTATATGTGCCCTAACTGCTACCTTTGCCGCCGCTGCGCCGACGCCCGTTCCCGCATGTGTCCGCCATCTTTATGATTAGCCAGCCTCCGTAAACTTACTTATATGTGCCGCATCTTCTACCTTTGCCGCCGCTGCGCCGACGCCCGTTCCCGCTTGTGTCCGCCATCTTTATGTCCAACCAGCCGCCGTCAACTTACTTATATGTGCCGCAGCTGCTACCTTTGCCGCCGCTGAGCGGACAACCGTTCCCGCTTGTGTCCGCCATCTTTGTGCACAACCAGCCGCCGTCAACTTACTTATATGTGCCGCAGCTGCAACCTTTGCCGCCGCTTCGCCGACAATCGTTCCCGCTTGTGTCCGCCATCTTTATGTCCAACCAGCCGCCGTCACCTTACTTATATGTGTCGCAGCTGCTTCCTTTGCCGCCGCTTCGCCGCACCCGCTCCCGCTTGTGTCCGCCAGCTTTATGCAAAACCAGCCTCTGTCAACTCAATTATTTGGGCCTTAGCTGCTGCCTCTGCCGCCGCTGCGCCGACAGAAGTTCCCGCTTGTGTCCGCCATCTTTATGCACAACCAGCCTCTGTCAACTCAATTATTTGTGCCTTAGCTGCTGCCTCTGCCGCCGCTGCGCCGACAACCGTTCCCCCTTGTGTCCGCCATCTTTATGCACAACCAGCCGCCGTCAACTTACTTATATGTGCCGCAGCTGCTTCCTTTGCCGCCGCTTGGCTGCACCCGCTCCCGCTTGTGTCCGCCAGCTTTATGCAAAACCAGCCTCTGTCAACTCAATTATTTGGGCCTTAGCTGCTGCCTCTGCCGCCGCTGCGCCGACAGCCGTTCCCGCTTGTGTCCGCCATCTTTATGCACAACCAGCCGATGTCAACTCAATTATTTGTGCCTTACTACTTCCTCCGCCGCCGCTGCGCCGACAACCGTCCCGGGTTGTGTCCGCCATCTTTATGCACAACCAGCCGCCGTCAACTTACTTATATGTGCCGCAGCTGCTACCTTTGCCGCCGCTTCGCCGTCAACTTACTTATATGTGCCGCAGCTGCTACCTTTGCCGCCGCTTCGCCGCACCCGTTCCCGCATGTGTCCGCCATCTTTATGCACAACCAGCCTCTGTCAACTCAATTATTTGTGCCTTAGCTGCTACCTTTCCCGCCGCTGCGCCGACACCCGTTCCCGCTTGTGTCCGCCATCTTCATGTCCAACCAGTCGCCGTCAAATTATTTATATGTGCCGTAGCTGCTACCTTTGCCGCCGCTTCGCGGACACCAGTTCCCGCTTGTGTCCGCCATCTTTATGTCCAACCTCTGTCAACTCAATTATTTGTGCCTTAGCTGCTGCCTATGCCGCCGCTGCGCCGACACCCGTTCCCGCTTGTGTCCGCCATCTTTATGCACAACCAGCCGCCGTCAACTCAATTATTTGTGCCTTACTACTTCCTCCGCCGCCGCTGCGCCGACAACCGTCCCGGGTTGTGTCCGCCATCTTTATGCACAACCAGCCGCCGTCAACTTACTTATATGTGCCGCAGCTGCTACCTTTGCCGCCGCTTCGCCGTCAACTTACTTATATGTGCCGCAGCTGCTACCTTTGCCGCCGCTTCGCCGCACCCGTTCCCGCATGTGTCCGCCATCTTTATGTCCAACCAGCCGCCGTCAACTTACTTATATGTGGCTTAGCTGCTGCCTCTGCCGCCGCTTCGCCGACGCCCGTCCCGGCTTGTGACCACCATTTTTAAGCCCAACCAGCCGGCGTCAACTCAGTTATTTCTGCCGCTGCTGCTGGCTTTGCCGCCGCTGCGCCGACGCCCGTTCCCGCATGTGTCTGAAATCATTATGTCCAACCAGCCGCCGTCAACTTACTTATATGTGGCTTAGCTGCTGCCTCTGCCGCCGCTTCGCCGATGCCCGTCCCTGCTTGTGACCGCCATTTTTATGCCCAACCAGCCGCCGTCAACTTACTTATATGTGCCGCATCTGCTACCTTTGCCGCCGCTTCGCCGACGCCCGTCCCGGCTTGTGACCACCATTTGTAAGCCCAACCAGCCGGCGTCAACTCAGTTATTTCTACCGCAGCTGCTGCCTCTGCCGCCGCTGCGCCGACGCCCGTTCCCGCATGTGTCCGCCATCTTTATGTCCAACCATCCGCCGTCAACTTACTTATATGTGCCTTAGCTGCTGCCTCTGCCGCCGCTTCGCCGACGCCCGTCCCGGCTTGTGACCGCCATCTTTATGTCCAACCAGGCGCTGTCTACTTACTTATATGTGCCGCATCTGCTACCTTTGCCGCCGCTGCGCCGACGCCCGTTCCCGCATGTGTCCGCCATCTTTATGTCCAACCAGCCGCTGTCTACTTACTTATATGTGCCGCATCTGCTACCTTTGCCGCAGCTGCGCCGACGCCCGTTTCCGCATGTGTCCGCCATCTTTATGAATAGCCAGCCTCCTTCAACTTACTTATATGTTCCGCAGCTGCTGCATCTGCCGCCGCTGAGCCGACGCCCGTTCCCGCATATGTCCGCCATCTTTATGTCCAACCAGCCGCTGTCTACTTACTTATATGTGCCGCATCTGCTACCTTTGCCGCCGCTGCGCCGACGCCCGTTCCCGCATGTGTCCGCCATCTTTATAAATAGCCAGCCTCCGTCAACTTACTTATATGTTCCGCAGCTGCTACCTTTGCCGCCGCTGCGCCGACGCCCGTTCCCGCATGTGTCCGCCATCTTTATGAATAGCCAGCCTCCGTCAACTTACTTATATGTGCCGCATCTGCTACCTTTGCCGCCGCTGCGCCGACGCCCTTTCCCGCATGTGTCCGCCATCTTTATGCACAACCAGCCTCCGTAAACTTACTTATATGTGCCGCATCTGCTACCTTTGCCGCCGCTGCGCCGACGCCCGTTCCCGCATGTGTCCGCCATCTTTATGTCCAACCAGCCGCCGTCAACTTACTTATTTCTGCCGCAGCTTCTGCCTCTGCCGCCGCTGCGCCGACGCCCGTCCCGGCTTGTGACCACCATTTTTAAGCCCAACCAGCCGGCGTCAACTCAGTTATTTCTGCCACGGCTGCTGCCTATGCCGCCGCTTCGCCGACGCCCGTTCCCGCATGTGTCCGCCATCTCTATGATTAGCCAGTCTCCGTCAACTTACTTATATGTTCCACAGCTGCTGCCTCTGCCGCCGCTGAGCCGACGCCCGTTCCCGCATGTGTCCGAAATCTTTATGTCCAACCAGCCGCTGTCTACTTACTTATATGTGCCGCATCTGCTACCTTTGCCGCAGCTGCGCCGACGGGTTGTTCCCGCATGTGTCCGCCATCTTTATGATTAGCCAGCCTCCGTCAACTTACTTATATGTTCCGCAGCTGCTGCCTCTGCCGCCGCTGCGCCGACGCCCGTTCCCGCATGTGTCCGCCATCTTTATGTCCAACCAGCCGCCGTCAACTTACTTATTTCTGCCGCCGCTGCTGCCTCTGCCGCCGCTGCGCCGACGCCCGTCCCGGCTTGTGACCACCATTTTTAAGCCCAACCAGCCGGCGTCAACTCAGTTATTTCTGCCACGGCTGCTGCCTATGCCGCCGCTTCGCCGACGCCCGTTCCCGCATGTGTCCGCCATCTTTATGATTAGCCAGTCTCCGTCAACTTACTTATATGTTCCGCAGCTGCTGCCTCTGCCGCCGCTGCGCCGACGCCCGTTCCCGCATGTGTCCGAAATCTTTATGTCCAACCAGCCGCTGTCTACTTACTTATATGTGCCCTTACTGCTACCTTTGCCGCCGCTGCGCCGGCGCCCGTTCCCGCATGTGTCCGCCATCTCTATGATTAGCCAGTCTCCGTCAACTTACTTATATGTTCCGCAGCTGCTGCCTCTGCCGCCGCTGCGCCGACGCCCGTTCCCGCATGTGTCCGAAATCTTTATGTCCAACCAGCCGCTGTCTACTTACTTATTTGTGCCGCATCTGCTACCTTTGCCGCCGCTGCGCCGGCGCCCGTTCCCGCATGTGTCCGCCATCTTTATGATTAGCCAGCCTCCGTCAACTTACTTATATGTTCCGCAGCTGCTGCCTCTGCCGCCGCTGAGCCGACACCCGTTCCCGCATGTGTCCGCCATCTTTATGTCCAACCAGCCGCCGTCAACTTACTTATTTCTGCCGCAGCTGCTGCCTCTGCCGCCGCTGCGCCGACGCCCGTCCCGGCTTGTGACCGCCATCTTTATGTCCAACCAGGCGCTGCCTACGTACTTATATGTGCCCTAACTGCTACCTCTGCCGCCGCTGAGCCGACGCCCGTTCCCGCATGTGTCCGAAATCTTTATGTCCAACCAGCCGCTGTCTACTTACTTATATGTGCCGCATCTGCTACCTTTGCCGCAGCTGCGCCGACGGGTTGTTCCCGCATGTGTCCGCCATCTTTATGATTAGCCAGCCTCCGTCAACTTACTTATATGTTCCGCAGCTGCTGCCTCTGCCGCCGCTGCGCCGACGCCCGTTCCCGCATGTGTCCGCCATCTTTATGTCCAACCAGCCGCCGTCAACTTACTTATTTCTGCCGCCGCTGCTGCCTCTGCCGCCGCTGCGCCGACGCCCGTCCCGGCTTGTGACCACCATTTTTAAGCCCAACCAGCCGGCGTCAACTCAGTTATTTCTGCCACGGCTGCTGCCTATGCCGCCGCTTCGCCGACGCCCGTTCCCGCATGTGTCCGCCATCTTTATGATTAGCCAGTCTCCGTCAACTTACTTATATGTTCCGCAGCTGCTGCCTCTGCCGCCGCTGCGCCGACGCCCGTTCCCGCATGTGTCCGAAATCTTTATGTCCAACCAGCCGCTGTCTACTTACTTATATGTGCCCTTACTGCTACCTTTGCCGCCGCTGCGCCGACGCCCGTTCCCGCATGTGTCCGCCATCTCTATGATTAGCCAGTCTCCGTCAACTTACTTATATGTTCCGCAGCTGCTGCCTCTGCCGCCGCTGCGCCGACGCCCGTTCCCGCATGTGTCCGAAATCTTTATGTCCAACCAGCCGCTGTCTACTTACTTATTTGTGCCGCATCTGCTACCTTTGCCGCCGCTGCGCCGGCACCCGTTCCCGCATGTGTCCGCCATCTTTATGATTAGCCAGCCTCCGTCAACTTACTTATATGTTCCGCAGCTGCTGCCTCTGCCGCCGCTGAGCCGACACCCGTTCCCGCATGTGTCCGCCATCTTTATGTCCAACCAGCCGCCGTCAACTTACTTATTTCTGCCGCAGCTGCTGCCTCTGCCGCCGCTGCGCCGACGCCCGTCCCGGCTTGTGACCGCCATCTTTATGTCCAACCAGGCGCTGCCTACGTACTTATATGTGCCCTAACTGCTACCTCTGCCGCCGCTTCGCCGACGCCCGTCCCGGCTTGTGACCACCATTTTTAAGCCCAACCAGCCGGCGTCAACTCAGTTATTTCTGCCGCTGCTGCTGGCTTTGCCGCCTCTGCGCCGACGCCCGTTCCCGCATATGTCCGCCATCTTTATGTCCAACCAGCCTCCGTAAACTTACTTAAATGTTCCAACCAGCCGCCGTCAACTTACTTATATGTGCCCTAACTGCTACCTCTGCCGCCGCTTCGCCGACGCCCGTCCCGGCTTGTGACCACCATTTTTAAGCCCAACCAGCCGGCGTCAACTCAGTTATTTCTGCCGCTGCTGCTGGCTTTGCCGCCGCTGCGCCGACGCCCGTTCCCGCATATGTCCGCCATCTTTATGTCCAACCAGCCTCCGTAAACTTACTTATATGTTCCAACCAGCCGCCGTCAACTTACTTATATGTGCCCTAACTGCTACCTTTGCCGCCGCTGCGCCGACGCCCGTTCCCGCATGTGTCCGCCATCTTTATGATTAGCCAGCCTCCGTAAACTTACTTATATGTGCCGCATCTTCTACCTTTGCCGCCGCTGCGCCGACGCCCGTTCCCGCTTGTGTCCGCCATCTTTATGTCCAACCAGCCGCCGTCAACTTACTTATATGTGCCGCAGCTGCTACCTTTGCCGCCGCTGAGCGGACAACCGTTCCCGCTTGTGTCCGCCATCTTTGTGCACAACCAGCCGCCGTCAACTTACTTATATGTGCCGCAGCTGCAACCTTTGCCGCCGCTTCGCCGACAATCGTTCCCGCTTGTGTCCGCCATCTTTATGTCCAACCAGCCGCCGTCACCTTACTTATATGTGTCGCAGCTGCTTCCTTTGCCGCCGCTTCGCCGCACCCGCTCCCGCTTGTGTCCGCCAGCTTTATGCAAAACCAGCCTCTGTCAACTCAATTATTTGGGCCTTAGCTGCTGCCTCTGCCGCCGCTGCGCCGACAGAAGTTCCCGCTTGTGTCCGCCATCTTTATGCACAACCAGCCTCTGTCAACTCAATTATTTGTGCCTTAGCTGCTGCCTCTGCCGCCGCTGCGCCGACAACCGTTCCCCCTTGTGTCAGCCATCTTTATGCACAACCAGCCGCCGTCAACTTACTTATATGTGCCGCAGCTGCTTCCTTTGCCGCCGCTTGGCTGCACCCGCTCCCGCTTGTGTCCGCCATCTTTATGCAAAACCAGCCTCTGTCAACTCAATTATTTGGGCCTTAGCTGCTGCCTCTGCCGCCGCTGCGCCGACAGCCGTTCCCGCTTGTGTCCGCCATCTTTATGCACAACCAGCCGCCGTCAACTCAATTATTTGTGCCTTACTACTTCCTCCGCCGCCGCTGCGCCGACAACCGTCCCGGGTTGTGTCCGCCATCTTTATGCACAACCAGCCGCCGTCAACTTACTTATATGTGCCGCAGCTGCTACCTTTGCCGCCGCTTCGCCGTCAACTTACTTATATGTGCCGCAGCTGCTACCTTTGCCGCCGCTTCGCCGCACCCGTTCCCGCATGTGTCCGCCATCTTTATGCACAACCAGCCTCTGTCAACTCAATTATTTGTGCCTTAGCTGCTACCTTTCCCGCCGCTGCGCCGACACCCGTTCCCGCTTGTGTCCGCCATCTTCATGTCCAACCAGTCGCCGTCAAATTATTTATATGTGCCGTAGCTGCTACCTTTGCCGCCGCTTCGCGAACACCAGTTCCCGCTTGTGTCCGCCATCTTTATGTCCAACCTCTGTCAACTCAATTATTTGTGCCTTAGCTGCTGCCTATGCCGCCGCTGCGCCGACACCCGTTCCCGCTTGTGTCCGCCATCTTTATGCACAACCAGCCGCCGTCAACTCAATTATTTGTGCCTTACTACTTCCTCGGGCTTGTGACCACCATTTTTAAGCCCAACCAGCCGGCGTCAACTCAGTTATTTCTGCCGCTGCTGCTGGCTTTGCCGCCGCTGCGCCGACGCCCGTTCCCGCATATGTCCGCCATCTTTATGTCCAACCAGCCTCCGTAAACTTACTTATATGTTCCAACCAGCCGCCGTCAACTTACTTATATGTGCCCTAACTGCTACCTCTGCCGCCGCTTCGCCGACGCCCGTCCCGGCTTGTGACCACCATTTTTAAGCCCAACCAGCCGGCGTCAACTCAGTTATTTCTGCCGCTGCTGCTGGCTTTGCCGCCGCTGCGCCGACGCCCGTTCCCGCATATGTCCGCCATCTTTATGGCCAACCAGCCTCCGTAAACTTACTTATATGTTCCAACCAGCCGCCGTCAACTTACTTATATGTGCCTTAGCTGCTGCCTCTGCCGCCGCTTCGCCGACGCCCGTCCCGGCTTGTGACCACCATTTTTAAGCCCAACCAGCCGGCGTCAACTCAGTTATTTCTGCCGCTGCTGCTGGCTTTGCCGCCGCTGCGCCGACGCCCGTTCCCGCATATGTCCGCCATCTCTATGTCCAACCAGCCGCCGTCAACTTACTTATATGTTCCAACCAGCCGCCGTCAACTTACTTATATGTGCCCTAACTGCTACCTTTGCCGCCGCTGCGCCCGCGCCCGTTCCCGCATGTGTCCGCCATCTTTATGTCCAACCAGCCGCCGTCAACTTACTTATATGTTCCGCAGCTGCTGCCTCTGCCGCCGCTGCGCCGACGCCCGTTCCCGCATATGTC
Source organism: Drosophila acutilabella (assembly GCA_035046005.1). NCBI lineage: Eukaryota > Metazoa > Arthropoda > Insecta > Diptera > Drosophilidae > Drosophila > Drosophila acutilabella. Next base: position 58,505 of record JAWNOK010000089.1, read on the forward strand.
CGCCATCTTTATGATTAGCCAGCCTCCGTAAACTTACTTATATGTGCCGCATCTTCTACCTTTGCCGCCGCTGCGCCGACGCCCGTTCCTGCATATGTCCGCCATCTTTATATATAGCCAGCCTCCGTCAACTTACTTATATGTTTCGCAGCTGCTGCCTCTGCCGCCGCTGAGCCGACGCCCGTTCCCGCATATGTCCGCCATCTTTATGTCCAACCAGCCGCCGTCAACTTACTTATATGTGCCTTAGCTGCTGCCTCTGCCGCCGCTGCGCCGACGCCCGTTCCCGCATGTGTCCGCCATCTTTATGATTAGCCAGCCTCCGTAAACTTACTTATATGTGCCGCATCTTCTACCTTTGCCGCCGCTGCGCCGACGCCCGTTCCCGCATATGTCCGCCATCTTTATGAATAGCCGGCCATCCATTAACGTACTTATATGTTCCACAGCTGCTGCCTCTGCCGCCGCTGAGCCGACGCCCGTTCCCGCATGTGTCCGCCATCTTTATGTCCAATCAGCCGCCGTCAACTTACTTATATGTGCCTTAGCTGCTGCCTCTGCCGCCGCTTCGCCGACGCCCGTCCCGGCTTGTGACCGCCAGTTTTATGCACAACCAGCCGCCGTCAACTTACTTATTTCTGCCGCAGCTGCTGCCGGTTGGCCGACGCCCGTCCCGGCTTGTGACCGCCATTTTTAATCCCAACCAGCCGGCGTCAACTCAGTTATTTCTGCCACAGCTGCTGCTTCTGCCGCCGCTTCGCCGACGCCCGTTCCCGCATGTGTCCGCCATCTTTATGATAAGCCAGTCTCCGTCAACTAACTTATTTCTGCCGCAGCTGCTGCCTCTGCCGCCGCTGCGCCGACGCCCGTCCCGGCTTGTGACCACCATTTTTAAGCCCAACCAGCCGGCGTCAACTCAGTTATTTCTGCCACGGCTGCTGCCTATGCCGCCGCTTCGCCGACGCCCGTTCCCGCATGTGTCCGCCATCTTTATGATTAGCCAGTCTCCGTCAACTTACTTATATGTTCCGCAGCTGCTGCCGGTTGGCAGACGCCCGTCCCGGCTTGTGACCGCCATTTTTAATCCCAACCAGCCGGCGTCAACTCAGTTATTTCTGCCACGGCTGCTGCCTATGCCGCCGCTTCGCCGACGCCCGTTCCCGCATGTGTCCGCCATCTTTATGATTAGCCAGTCTCCGTCAACTTACTTATTTCTGCCGCAGCTGCTGCCGGTTGGCAGACGCCCGTCCCGGCTTGTGACCACCATTTTTAAGCCCAACCAGCCGGCGTCAACTCAGTTATTTCTGCCACGGCTGCTGCCTATGCCGCCGCTTCGCCGACGCCCGTTCCCGCATGTGTCCGCCATCTTTATGATTAGCCAGTCTCCGTCAACTTACTTATATGTTCCGCAGCTGCTGCCTCTGCCGCCGCTGCGCCGACGCCCGTTCCCGCATGTGTCCGACATCTTTATGTCCAACCAGCCGCCGTCAACTTACTTATATGTGGCTTAGCTGCTGCCTCTGCCGCCGCTTCGCCGATGCCCGTCCCGGCTTGTGACCGCCATTTTTATGCCCAACCAGCCGCCGTCAACTTACTTATATGTGCCGCATCTGCTACCTTTGCCGCCGCTTCACCGACGCCCGTCCCGGCTTGTGACCACCATTTGTAAGCCCAACCAGCCGGCGTCAACTCAGTTATTTCTACCGCAGCTGCTGCCTCTGCCGCCGCTGCGCCGACGCCCGTTCCCGCATGTGTCCGCCATCTTTATGTCCAACCAGCCGCCGTCAACTTACTTATATGTGCCTTAGCTGCTGCCTCTGCCGCCGCTTCGCCGACGCCCGTCCCGGCTTGTGACCGCCATCTTTATGTCCAACCAGGCGCTGTCAACTTACTTATATGTGCCGCATCTGCTACCTTTGCCGCCGCTGCGCCGACGCCCGTTCCCGCATATGTCCGCCATCTTTATGTCCAACCAGCCGCTGTCAACTTACTTATATGTGCCGCATCTGCTACCTTTGCCGCAGCTGCGCCGACGCCCGTTTCCGCATGTGTCCGCCATCTTTATGAATAGCCAGCCTCCGTCAACTTACTTATATGTTCCGCAGCTGCTGCCTCTGCCGCCGCTGAGCCGACGCCCGTTCCCGCATATGTCCGCCATCTTTATGTCCAACCAGCCGCTGTCTACTTACTTATATGTGCCGCATCTGCTACCTTTGCCGCCGCTGCGCCGACGCCCGTTCCCGCATGTGTCCGCCATCTTTATGAATAGCCAGCCTCCGTCAACTTACTTATATGTTCCGCAGCTGCTACCTTTGCCGCCGCTGCGCCGACGCCCGTTCCCGCATGTGTCCGCCATCTTTATGAATAGCCAGCCTCCGTCAACTTACTTATATGTGCCGCATCTGCTACCTTTGCCGCCGCTGCGCCGACGCCCTTTCCCGCATGTGTCCGCCATCTTTATGATTAGCCAGCCTCCGTAAACTTACTTATATGTGCCGCATCTGCTACCTTTGCCGCCGCTGCGCCGACGCCCGTTCCCGCATGTGTCCGCCATCTTTATGTCCAACCAGCCGCCGTCAACTTACTTATTTCTGCCGCAGCTGCTGCCTCTGCCGCCGCTGCGCCGACGCCCGTCCCGGCTTGTGACCGCCATTTTTAAGCCCAACCAGCCGGCGTCAACTCAGTTATTTCTGCCACAGCTGCTGCCTATGCCGCCGCTTCGCTGACGCCCGTTCCCGCATGTGTCCGCCATCTCTATGATTAGCCAGTCTCCGTCAACTTACTTATATGTTCCGCAGCTGCTGCCTCTGCCGCCGCTGAGCCGACGCCCGTTCCCGCATGTGTCCGAAATCTTTATGTCCAACCAGCCGCTGTCTACTTACTTATATGTGCCGCATCTGCTACCTTTGCCGCATCTGCGCCGACGGGTTGTTCCCGCATGTGTCCGCCATCTTTATGATTAGCCAGCCTCCGTCAACTTACTTATATGTTCCGCAGCTGCTGCCTCTGCCGCCGCTGCGCCGACGCCCTTTCCCGCATGTGTCCGCCATCTTTATGTCCAACCAGCCGCCGTCAACTTACTTATTTCTGCCGCAGCTGCTGCCTCTGCCGCCGCTGCGCCGACGCCCGTCCCGGCTTGTGACCACCATTTTTAAGCCCAACCAGCCGGCGTCAACTCAGTTATTTCTGCCACGGCTGCTGCCTATGCCGCCGCTTCGCCGACGCCCGTTCCCGCATGTGTCCGCCATCTTTATGATTAGCCAGTCTCCGTCAACTTACTTATATGTTCCGCAGCTGCTGCCTCTGCCGCCGCTGCGCCGACGCCCGTTCCCGCATGTGTCCGCAATCTTTATGTCCAACCAGCCGCTGTCGACTTACTTATATGTGCCCTTACTGCTACCTTTGCCGCCGCTGCGCCGACGCCCGTTCCCGCATGTGTCCGCCATCTTTATGATTAGCCAGTCTCCGTCAACTTACTTATATGTTCCGCAGCTGCTGCCTCTGCCGCCGCTGCGCCGACGCCCGTTCCCGCATGTGTCCGAAATCTTTATGTCCAACCAGCCGCTGTCTACTTACTTATATGTGCCGCATCTGCTACCTTTGCCGCAGCTGCGCCGACGGGTTGTTCCCGCATGTGTCCGCCATCTTTATGATTAGCCAGCCTCCGTCAACTTACTTATATGTTCCGCAGCTGCTGCCTCTGCCGCCGCTGAGCCGACGCCCGTTCCCGCCTGTGTCCGCCATCTTTATGTCCAACCAGCCGCCGTCAACTTACTTATATGTGCCTTAGCTGCTGCCGCTTGGCCGACGCCCGTCTTCGGCTTGTGACCACCATTTTTAAGCCCAACCAGCCGGCGTCAACTCAGTTATTTCTGCCGCAGCTGCTGCCTCTGCCGCCGCTTCGCCGACGCCCGTTCCCGCATGTGTCCGCCATCTTTATGATTAGCCAGCCTCCGTCAACTTACTTATATGTTCCGCAGCTGCTGCCTCTGCCGCCGCTGAGCCGACACCCGTTCCCGCATGTGTCCGCCATCTTTATGTCCAACCAGCCGCCGTCAACTTACTTATATGTGGCTTAGCTGCTGCCTCTGCCGCCGCTTCGCCGACGCCCGTCCCGGCTTGTGACCACCATTTTTAAGCCCAACCAGCCGGCGTCAACTCAGTTATTTCTGCCGCTGCTGCTGGCTTTGCCGCCGCTGCGCCGACGCCCGTTCCCGCATATGTCCGCCATCTTTATGTCCAACCAGCCTCCGTAAACTTACTTATATGTTCCAACCAGCCGCCGTCAACTTACTTATATGTGCCCTAACTGCTACCTCTGCCGCCGCTTCGCCGACGCCCGTCCCGGCTTGTGACCGCCATTTTTAAGCCCAACCAGCCGGCGTCAACTCAGTTATTTCTGCCGCTGCTGCTGCCTTTGCCGCCGCTGCGCCGACGCCCGTTCCCGCATATGTCCGCCATCTTTATGTCCAACCAGCCTCCGTAAACTTACTTATATGTTCCAACCAGCCGCCGTCAACTTACTTATATGTGCCCTAACTGCTACCTTTGCCGCCGCTGCGCCGACGCCCGTTCCCGCATGTGTCCGCCATCTTTATGATTAGCCAGCCTCCGTAAACTTACTTATATGTGCCGCATCTTCTACCTTTGCCGCCGCTGCGCCGACGCCCGTTCCCGCATATGTCCGCCATCTTTATGTATAGCCAGCCTCCGTCAACTTACTTATATGTTCCGCAGCTGCTGCCTCTGCCGCCGCTGAGCCGACGCCCGTTCCCGCATATGTCCGCCATCTTTATGTCCAACCAGCCGCCGTCAACTTACTTATATGTGCCTTAGCTGCTGCCGCTTGGCCGACGCCCGTCCCGGCTTGTGACCACCATTTTTAAGCCCAACCAGCCGGCGTCAACTCAGTTATTTCTGCCGCTGCTGCTGGCTTTGCCGCCGCTTCGCCGACGCCAGTTCCCGCATGTGTCCGCCACCTTTATGATTAGCCAGACGCCGTCAACATACTTATATGTTCCACAGCTGCTGCCTCTGCCGCCGCTGAGCCGACGCCCGTTCCCGCATGTGTCCGCCATCTTTATGTCCAACCAGCCGCCGTCAACTTACTTATATGTTCCGCAGCTGCTGCCTCTGCCGCCGCTGCGCCGACGCCCGTTCCCGCATATGTCCGCCATCTTTATGATTATCCAGCCTCCGTAAACTTACTTATATGTTCCAACCAGCCGCCGTCAACTTACTTATATGTGCCCTAACTGCTACCTTTGCCGCCGCTGCGCCGACGCCCGTTCCCGCATGTGTCCGCCATCTTTATGATTAGCCAGCCTCCGTAAACTTACTTATATGTGCCGCAGCTGCTGCCTCTGCCGCCGCTGCGCCGACGCCCGTTCCCGCATATGTCCGCCATCTTTATGATTATCCAGCCTCCGTAAACTTACTTATATGTTCCAACCAGCCGCCGTCAACTTACTTATATGTGCCCTAACTGCTACCTTTGCCGCCGCTGCGCCGACGCCCGTTCCCGCATGTGTCCGCCATCTTTATGATTAGCCAGCCTCCGTAAACTTACTTATATGTTCCAACCAGCCGCCGTCAACTTACTTATATGTGCCCTAACTGCTACCTTTGCCGCCGCTGCGCCCGCGCCCGTTCCCGCATGTGTCCGCCATCTTTATGTCCAACCAGCCGCCGTCAACTTACTTATATGTTCCGCAGCTGCTGCCTCTGCCGCCGCTGCGCCGACGCCCGTTCCCGCATATGTCCGCCATCTTTATGATTATCCAGCCTCCGTAAACTTACTTATATGTTCCAACCAGCCGCCGTCAACTTACTTATATGTGCCCTAACTGCTACCTTTGCCGCCGCTGCGCCCGCGCCCGTTCCCGCATGTGTCCGCCATCTTTATGTCCAACCAGCCGCCGTCAACTTACTTATATGTTCCGCAGCTGCTGCCTCTGCCGCCGCTGCGCCGACGCCCGTTCCCGCATGTGTCCGCCATCTTTATGATTATCCAGCCTCCGTAAACTTACTTATATGTTCCAACCAGCCGCCGTCAACTTACTTATATGTGCCCTAACTGCTACCTTTGCCGCCGCTGCGCCGACGCCCGTTCCCGCATGTGTCCGCCATCTTTATGATTAGCCAGCCTCCGTAAACTTACTTATATGTGCCGCATCTTCTACCTTTGCCGCCGCTGCGCCGACGCCCGTTCCTGCATATGTCCGCCATCTTTATATATAGCCAGCCTCCGTCAACTTACTTATATGTTTCGCAGCTGCTGCCTCTGCCGCCGCTGCGCCGACGCCCGTTCCCGCATATGTCCGCCATCTTTATGTCCAACCAGCCGCCGTCAACTTACTTATATGTGCCTTAGCTGCTGCCGCTTCGCCGACGCCCGTCCCGGCTTGTGACCGCCATTTTTAAGCCCAACCAGCCGGCGTCAACTCAGTTATTTCTGCCGCTGCTGCTGCCTTTGCCGCCGCTTCGCCGACGCCAGTTCCCGCATGTGTCCGCCATCTTTATGATTAGCCAGCCGCCGTCAACTTACTTATATGTTCCACAGCTGCTGCCTCTGCCGCCGCTGAGCCGACGCCCGTTCCCGCATGTGTCCGCCATCTTTATGTCCAACCAGCCGCCGTCAACTTACTTATATGTTCCGCAGCTGCTGCCTCTGCCGCCGCTGCGCCGACGCCCGTTCCCGCATGTGTCCGCCATCTTTATGATTATCCAGCCTCCGTAAACTTACTTATATGTTCCAACCAGCCGCCGTCAACTTACTTATATGTGCCCTAACTGCTACCTTTGCCGCCGCTGCGCCGACGCCCGTTCCCGCATGTGTCCGCCATCTTTATGATTAGCCAGCCTCCGTCAACTTACTTATATGTGCCGCAGCTGCTGCCTCTGCCGCCGCTGCGCCGACGCCCGTTCCCGCATATGTCCGCCATCTTTATGATTATCCAGCCTCCGTAAACTTACTTATATGTTCCAACCAGCCGCCGTCAACTTACTTATATGTGCCGTAACTGCTACCTTTGCCGCCGCTTCGCCGACGCCCGTTCCCGCATGTGTCCGCCATCTTTATGATTAGCCAGCCTCCGTCAACTTACTTATATGTTCCGCAGCTGCTGCCTCTGCCGCCGCTGCGCCGACGCCCGTTCCCGCATGTGTCCGCCATCTTTATGATTATCCAGCCTCCGTAAACTTACTTATATGTTCCAACCAGCCGCCGTCAACTTACTTATATGTGCCCTAACTGCTACCTTTGCCGCCGCTGCGCCGACGCCCGTTCCCGCATGTGTCCGCCATCTTTATGATTAGCCAGCCTCCGTCAACTTACTTATATGTGCCGCAGCTGCTGCCTCTGCCGCCGCTGCGCCGACGCCCGTTCCCGCATGTGTCCGCCATCTTTATGATTATCCAGCCTCCGTAAACTTACTTATATGTTCCAACCAGCCGCCGTCAACTTACTTATATGTGCCGCAACTGCTACCTTTGCCGCCGCTTCGCCGACGCCCGTTCCCGCATGTGCCCGCCATCTTTATGATTAGCCAGCCTCCGTAAACTTACTTATATGTTCCAACCAGCCGCCGTCAACTTACTTATATGTGCCCTAACTGCTACCTTTGCCGCCGCTGCGCCGACGCCCGTTCCCGCATGTGTCCGCCATCTTTATGTCCAACCAGCCGCCGTCAACTTACTTATATGTTCCGCAGCTGCTGCCTCTGCCGCCGCTGCGCCGACGCCCGTTCCCGCATGTGTCCGCCATCTTTATGATTCTCCAGCCTCCGTAAACTTACTTATATGTTCCAACCAGCCGCCGTCAACTTACTTATATGTGCCCTAACTGCTACCTTTGCCGCCGCTGCGCCCGCGCCCGTTCCCGCATGTGTCCGCCATCTTTATGTCCAACCAGCCGCCGTCAACTTACTTATATGTTCCGCAGCTGCTGCCTCTGCCGCCGCTGCGCCGACGCCCGTTCCCGCATATGTCCGCCATCTTTATGATTATCCAGCCTCCGTAAACTTACTTATATGTTCCAACCAGCCGCCGTCAACTTACTTATATGTGCCCTAACTGCTACCTTTGCCGCCGCTTCGCCGACACCCGTTCCCGCATGTGTCCGCCATCTTTATGATTAGCCAGCCTCCGTCAACTTACTTATATGTGCCGCATCTTCTACCTTTGCCGCCGCTGCGCCGACGCCCGTTCCTGCATGTGTCCGCCATCTTTATATATAGCCAGCCTCCGTCAACTTACTTATATGTTTCGCAGCTGCTGCCTCTGCCGCCGCTGAGCCGACGCCCGTTCCCGCATATGTCCGCCATCTTTATGTCCAACCAGCCGCCGTCAACTTACTTATATGTGCCTTAGCTGCTGCCGCTTGGCCGACGCCCGTCCCGGCTTGTGACCACCATTTTTAAGCCCAACCAGCCGGCGTCAACTCAGTTATTTCTGCCGCTGCTGCTGCCTTTGCCGCCGCTTCGCCGACGCCAGTTCCCGCATGTGTCCGCCACCTTTATGATTAGCCAGCCGCCGTCAACTTACTTATATGTTCCACAGCTGCTGCCTCTGCCGCCGCTGCGCCGACGCCCGTTCCCGCATGTGTCCGCCATCTTTATGTCCAACCAGCCGCCGTCAACTTACTTATATGTTCCGCAGCTGCTGCCTCTGCCGCCGCTGCGCCGACGCCCGTTCCCGCATATGTCCGCCATCTTTATGATTATCCAGCCTCCGTAAACTTACTTATATGTTCCAACCAGCCGCCGTCAACTTACTTATATGTGCCCTAACTGCTACCTTTGCCGCCGCTGCGCCGACGCCCGTTCCCGCATGTGTCCGCCATCTTTATGATTAGCCAGCCTCCGTCAACTTACTTATATGTGCCGCAGCTGCTGCCTCTGCCGCCGCTGCGCCGACGCCCGTTCCCGCATGTGTCCGCCATCTTTATGATTATCCAGCCTCCGTAAACTTACTTATATGTTCCAACCAGCCGCCGTCAACTTACTTATATGTGCCCTAACTGCTACCTTTGCCGCCGCTTCGCCGACGCCCGTTCCCGCATGTGTCCGCCATCTTTATGATTAGCCAGCCTCCGTCAACTTACTTACGCCCGTTCCCGCATGTGTCCGCCATCTTTATGTCCAACCAGACGCGGTTAACTTACTTATATGTGCCGCATCTGCTACCTTTGCCGCCGCTGCGCCGACGCCCGTTCCTGCATGTGTCCGCCATCTTTATATATAGCCAGCCTCCGTCAACTTACTTATATGTTTCGCATCTTCTACCTTTGCCGCCGCTGCGCCGACGCCCGTTCCTGCATATGTCCGCCATCTTTATATATAGCCAGCCTCCGTCAACTTACTTATATGTTTCGCAGCTGCTGCCTCTGCCGCCGCTGAGCCGACGCCCGTTCCCGCATATGTCCGCCATCTTTATGTCCAACCAGCCGCCGTCAACTTACTTATATGTGCCTTAGCTGCTGCCTCTGCCGCCGCTTTGCCGGCGCCAGTTCCCGCATGTGTCCGCCATCTTTATGATTAGCCAGTCTCCGTCAACTTACTTATATGTTCCGCAGCTGCTGCCTCTGCCGCCGCTGCGCCGACGCCCGTTCCCGCATGTGTCCGCCATCTTTATGTCCAACCAGCCGCCGTCAACTTACTTATATGTGGCTTAGCTGCTGCCTCTGCCGCCGCTTCGCCGACGCCCGTCCCGGCTTGTGACCGCCATTTTTATGCCCAACCAGCCGCCGTCAACTTACTTATATGTGCCGCATCTGCTACCTTTGCCGCCGCTGCGCCGACGCCCGTTCCCGCATGTGTCCGCCATCTTTATGATTAGCCAGCCTCCGTCAACTTACTTATATGTTCCGCAGCTGCTGCCTCTGCCGCCGCTGAGCCGACGCCCGTTCCCGCATGTGTCCGCCATCTTTATGTCCAACCAGCCGCCGTCAACTTACTTATATGTGCCGCAACTGCTACCTTTGCCGCCGCTTCGCCGACGCCCGTTCCGGCATGTGTCCGCCATCTTTATATATAGCCAGCCTCCGTCAACTTACTTATATGTTCCGCATCTTCTACCTTTGCCGCCGCTGCGCCGACGCCCGTTCCTGCATGTGTCCGCCATCTTTATATATAGCCAGCCTCCGTCAACTTACTTATATGTTTCGCAGCTGCTGCCTCTGCCGCCGCTTAGCCGACGCCCGTTCCCGCATATGTCCGCCATCTTTATGTCCAACCAGCCGCCGTCAACTTACTTATATGTGCCTTAGCTGCTGCCTCTGCCGCCGCTTCGCCGGCGCCAGTTCCCGCATGTGTCCGCCATCTTTATGATTAGCCAGTCTCCGTCAACTTACTTATATGTTCCGCAGCTGCTGCCTCTGCCGCCGCTGCGCCGACGCCCGTTCCCGCATGTGTCCGCCATCTTTATGTCCAACCAGCCGCCGTCAACTTACTTATATGTGGCTTAGCTGCTGCCTCTGCCGCCGCTTCACGACGCCCGTCCCGGCTTGTGACCGCCATTTTTATGCCCAACCAGCCGCCGTCAACTTACTTATATGTGCCGCATCTGCTACCTTTGCCGCCGCTGCGCCGACGCCCGTTCCCGCATGTGTCCGCCATCTTTATGATTAGCCAGCCTCCGTCAACTTACTTATATGTTCCGCAGCTGCTGCCTCTGCCGCCGCTTCGCCGACGCCAGTTCCCGCATGTGTCCGCCATCTTTATGTCCAACCAGCCGCTGTCTACTTACTTATATGTGCCGCATCTGCTACCTTTGCCGCCGCTGCGCCGACGCCCGTTCCCGCATGTGTCCGCCATATTTATGAATAGCCAGCCTCCGTCAACTTACTTATATGTTCCGCAGCTGCTACCTTTGCCGCCGCTGCGCCGACGCCCGTTCCCGCATGTGTCCACCATCTTTGTGAATAGCGAGCCTCCGTCAACTTACTTATATGTTCCGCAGCTGCTGCCTCTGCCGCCGCTGAGCCGACGCCCGTTCCCGCATGTGTCCGCCATCTTTATGTCCAACCAGCCGCTGTCTACTTACTTATATGTGCCGCATCTGCTACCTTTGCCGCCGCTGCGCCGACGCCCGTTCCTGCATATGTCCGCCATCTTTATATATAGCCAGCCTCCGTCAACTTACTTATATGTTTCGCATCTTCTACCTTTGCCGCCGCTGCGCCGACGCCCGTTCCTGCATATGTCCGCCATCTTTATATATAGCCAGCCTCCGTCAACTTACTTATATGTTTCGCAGCTGCTGCCTCTGCCGCCGCTGAGCCGACGCCCGTTCCCGCATATGTCCGCCATCTTTATGTCCAACCAGCCGCCGTCAACTTACTTATATGTGCCTTAGCTGCTGCCTCTGCCGCCGCTTTGCCGGCGCCAGTTCCCGCATGTGTCCGCCATCTTTATGATTAGCCAGTCTCCGTCAACTTACTTATATGTTCCGCAGCTGCTGCCTCTGCCGCCGCTGCGCCGACGCCCGTTCCCGCATGTGTCCGAAATCTTTATGTCCAACCAGCCGCCGTCAACTTACTTATATGTGGCTTAGCTGCTGCCTCTGCCGCCGCTTCGCCGACGCCCGTCCCGGCTTGTGACCGCCATTTTTATGCCCAACCAGCCGCCGTCAACTTACTTATATGTGCCGCATCTGCTACCTTTGCCGCCGCTGCGCCGACGCCCGTTCCCGCATGTGTCCGCCATCTTTATGATTAGCCAGCCTCCGTCAACTTACTTATATGTTCCGCAGCTGCTGCCTCTGCCGCCGCTGAGCCGACGCCCGTTCCCGCATGTGTCCGCCATCTTTATGTCCAACCAGCCGCTGTCAACTTACTTATATGTGCCGCATCTGCTACCTTTGCCGCCGCTGCGCCGACGCCCGTTCCCGCATGTGTCCGCCATCTTTATGAATAGCCAGCCTCCGTCAACTTACTTATATGTTCCGCAGCTGCTACCTTTGCCGCCGCTGCGCCGACGCCCGTTCCCGCATGTGTCCACCATCTTTATGAATAGCGAGCCTCCGTCAACTTACTTATATGTTCCGCAGCTGCTGCCTCTGCCGCCGCTGTGCCGACGCCCGTTCCCGCATGTGTCCGCCATCTTTATGTCCAACCAGCCTCCGTCAACTTACTTATATGTTCCAACCAGCCGCCGTCAACTTACTTATATGTGCCGTAACTGCTACCTTTGCCGCCGCTGCGCCGACGCCCGTTCCCGCATGTGTCCGCCATCTTTATGATTAGCCAGCCTCCGTCAACTTACTTATATGTTCCAACCAGCCGCCGTCAACTTACTTATATGTGTCCTAACTGCTACCTTTGCCGCCGCTGCGCCGACGCCCGTTCCCGCATGTGTCCGCCATCTTTATGATTAGCCAGCCTCCGTAAACTTACTTATATGTGCCGCATCTTCTACCTTTGCCGCCGCTGCGCCGACGCCCGTTCCCGCATATGTCCGCCATCTTTATGAATAGCCAGCCTCCATTAACGTACTTATATGTTCCACAGCTGCTGCCTCTGCCGCCGCTGAGCCGACGCCCGTTCCCGCATGTGTCCGCCATCTCTATGTCCAACCAGCCGCCGTCAACTTACTTATATGTGGCTTAGCTGCTGCCTCTGCCGCCGCTTCGCCGATGCCCGTCCCGGCTTGTGACCGCCATTTTTATGCCCAACCAGCCGCCGTCAACTTACTTATATGTGCCGCATCTGCTACCTTTGCCGCCGCTTCGCCGACGCCCGTCCCGGCTTGTGACCACCATTTTTAAGCCCAACCAGCCGGCGTCAACTCAGTTATTGCCGCCGTCAACTTACTATTATATGGGGCTTAGCTGCTGCCTCTGCCGCCGCTTCGCCGACGCCCGTCCCGGCTTGTGACCGCCATTTTTATGCCCAACCAGCCGCCGTCAACTTACTTATATGTGCCGCATCTGCTACCTTTGCCGCCGCTTCGCCGACGCCCGTCCCGGCTTGTGACCACCATTTTTAAGCCCAACCAGCCGGCGTCAACTCAGTTATTTCTGCCGCATCTGCTACCTTTGCCGCCGCTGCGCCGACGCCCGTTCCCGCATGTGTCCGCCATCTTTATGTCCAACCAGCCGCCGTCAACTTACTTATTTCTGCCGCAGCTGCTGCCTCTGCCGCCGCTGCGCCGACGCCCGTCCCGGCTTGTGACCGCCATTTTTAAGCCCAACCAGCCGGCGTCAACTCAGTTATTTCTGCCACGGCTGCTGCCTATGCCGCCGCTTCGCCGACGCCCGTTCCCGCATGTGTCCGCCATCTTTATGATTAGCCAGTCTCCGTCAACTTACTTATATGTTCCACAGCTGCTGCCTCTGCCGCCGCTGCGCCGACGCCCGTTCCCGCATGTGTCCGCCATCTTTATGTCCAACCAGCCGCTGTCAACTTACTTATATGTGCCGCATCTGCTACCTTTGCCGCAGCTGCGCCGACGGGTTGTTCCCGCATGTGTCCGCCATCTTTATGATTAGCCAGCCTCCGTCAACTTACTTATATGTTCCGCAGCTGCTGCCTCTGCCGCCGCTGCGCCGACGCCCGTTCCCGCATGTGTCCGCCATCTTTATGTCCAACCAGCCGGCGTCAACTCAGTTATTTCTGCCGCCGCTGCTGCCTCTGCCGCCGCTGCGCCGACGCCCGTCCCGGCTTGTGACCGCCATTTTTAAGCCCAACCAGCCGGCGTCAACTCAGTTATTTCTGCCGCAGCTGCTGCCTTTGCCGCCGCTTCGCCGACGCCCGTTCCCGCATGTGTCCGCCATCTTTATGATTAGCCAGTCTCCGTCAACTTACTTATATGTTCCGCAGCTGCTGCCTCTGCCGCCGCTGCGCCGACGCCCGTTCCCGCATGTGTCCGCAATCTTTATGTCCAACCAGCCGCTGTCTACTTACTTATATGTGCCCTTACTGCTACCTTTGCCGCCGCTGCGCCGACGCCCGTTCCCGCATGTGTCCGCCATCTTTATGATTAGCCAGTCTCCGTCAACTTACTTATATGTTCCGCAGCGCTGCCTCTGCCGCCGCTGCGCCGACGCCCGTTCCCGCATGTGTCCGCCATCTTTATGTCCAACCAGCCGCTGTCAACTTACTTATTTGTGCCGCAGCTGCTACCTTTGCCGCCGCTGCGCCGACGCCCGTTCCCGCATGTGTCCGCCATCTTTATGATTAGCCAGCCTCCGTCAACTTACTTATGTGTTCCGCAGCTGCTGCCTCTGCCGCCGCTGCGCCGACACCCGTTCCCGCATGTGTCCGCCATCTTTATATCCAACCAGCCGCCGTCAACTCAATTATTTGTGCCGCAGCTGCTGCCTCTGCCGCCGCTGCGCCGACGCCCGTCCCGGCTTGTGACCGCCATCTTTATGTCCAACCAGGCGCTGCCTACGTACTTATATGTGCCGTAACTGCTACCTCTGCCGCCGCTTCGCCGACGCCCGTCCCGGCTTGTGACCGCCATTTTTAAGCCCAACCAGCCGGCGTCAACTCAGTTATTTCTGCCGCAGCTGCTGGCTTTGCCGCCTCTGCGCCGACGCCCGTTCCCGCATATGTCCGCCATCTTTATGTCCAACCAGCCTCCGTAAACTTACTTAAATGTTCCAACCAGCCGCCGTCAACTTACTTATATGTGCCCTAACTGCTACCTCTGCCGCCGCTTCGCCGACGCCCGTCCCGGCTTGTGACCGCCATTTTTAAGCCCAACCAGCCGGCGTCAACTCAGTTATTTCTGCCGCAGCTGCTGCCTTTGCCGCCGCTGCGCCGACGCCCGTTCCCGCATATGTCCGCCATCTTTATGTCCAACCAGCCTCCGTAAACTTACTTATATGTTCCAACCAGCCGCCGTCAACTTACTTATATGTGCCCTAACTGCTACCTTTGCCGCCGCTGCGCCGACGCCCGTTCCCGCATGTGTCCGCCATCTTTATGATTAGCCAGCCTCCGTAAACTTACTTATATGTGCCGCATCTTCTACCTTTGCCGCCGCTGCGCCGACGCCCGTTCCCGCTTGTGTCCGCCATCTTTATGTCCAACCAGCCGCCGTCAACTTACTTATATGTGCCGCAGCTGCTACCTTTGCCGCCGCTGCGCCGACAACCGTTCCCGCTTGTGTCCGCCATCTTTATGCCCAACCAGCCGCCGTCAACTTACTTATATGTGCCGCAGCTGCTACCTTTGCCGCCGCTTCGCCGACACCCGTTCCCGCTTGTGTCCGCCATCTTTATGTCCAACCAGCCGCCGTCAACTTACTTATATGTGCCGCAGCTGCTTCCTTTGCCGCCGCTTCGCCGACACCCGTCCCGCTTGTGTCCGCCATCTTTATGCAAAACCAGCCTCTGTCAACTCAATTATTTGTGCCTTAGCTGCTGCCTCTGCCGCCGCTGCGCCGACAGAAGTTCCCGCTTGTGTCCGCCATCTTTATGCACAACCAGCCTCTGTCAACTCAATTATTTGTGCCTTAGCTGCTGCCTCTGCCGCCGCTGCGCCGACACCCGTTCCCGCTTGTGTCCGCCATCTTTATGCACAACCAGCCGCCGTCAACTTACTTATATGTGCCGCAGCTGCTTCCTTTGCCGCCGCTTGGCCGCTCCCGCTCCCGCTTGTGTCCGCCATCTTTATGCAAAACCAGCCTCTGTCAACTCAATTATTTGTGCCTTAGCTGCTGCCTCTGCCGCCGCTGCGCCGACAGCCGTTCCCGCTTGTGTCCGCCATCTTTATGCACAACCAGCCGCCGTCAACTCAATTATTTGTGCCTTACTACTTCCTCCGCCGCCGCTGCGCCGACACCCGTCCCGGGTTGTGTCCGCCATCTTTATGCACAACCAGCCGCCGTCAACTTACTTATATGTGCCGCAGCTGCTACCTTTGCCGCCGCTTCGCCGTCAACTTACTTAAATGTGCCGCAACTGCTACCTTTGCCGCCGCTTCGCCGACACCCGTTCCCGCATGTGTCCGCCATCTTTATGCCCAACCAGCCACTGTCAACTCAATTATTTGTGTCTTAGCTGCTACCTTTGTCGCCGCTTCGCCGACACCCGTTCCCGCATGTGTCCGCCATCTTTATGTCCAACCAGCCGCCGTCAACTTATTTATATGTGCCGTAGCTGCTACCTTTGCCGCCGCTTCGCGGACACCAGTTCCCGCTTGTGTCCGCCATCTTTATGTCCAACCTCTGTCAACTCAATTATTTGTGCCTTAGCTGCTGCCTATGCCGCCGCTGCGCCGACACCCGTTCCCGCTTGTGTCCGCCATCTTTATGCACAACCAGCCGCCGTCAACTCAATTATTTGTGCCTTACTACTTCCTCCGCCGCCGCTGCGCCGACAACCGTCCCGGGTTGTGTCCGCCATCTTTATGCACAACCAGCCGCCGTCAACTTACTTATATGTGCCGCAGCTGCTACCTTTGCCGCCGCTTCGCCGTCAACTTACTTATATGTGCCGCAGCTGCTACCTTTGCCGCCGCTTCGCCGCACCCGTTCCCGCATGTGTCCGCCATCTTTATGTCCAACCAGCCGCCGTCAACTTACTTATATGTGGCTTAGCTGCTGCCTCTGCCGCCGCTTCGCCGACGCCCGTCCCGGCTTGTGACCGCCATTTTTAAGCCCAACCAGCCGGCGTCAACTCAGTTATTTCTGCCGCAGCTGCTGCCTTTGCCGCCGCTGCGCCGACGCCCGTTCCCGCATATGTCCGCCATCTTTATGTCCAACCAGCCTCCGTAAACTTACTTATATGTTCCAACCAGCCGCCGTCAACTTACTTATATGTGCCCTAACTGCTACCTCTGCCGCCGCTTCGCCGACGCCCGTCCCGGCTTGTGACCACCATTTTTAAGCCCAACCAGCCGGCGTCAACTCAGTTATTTCTGCCGCAGCTGCTGCCTTTGCCGCCGCTGCGCCGACGCCCGTTCCCGCATATGTCCGCCATCTTTATGGCCAACCAGCCTCCGTAAACTTACTTATATGTTACAACCAGCCGCCGTCAACTTACTTATATGTGCCTTAGCTGCTGCCTCTGCCGCCGCTTCGCCGACGCCCGTCCCGGCTTGTGACCACCATTTTTAAGCCCAACCAGCCGGCGTCAACTCAGTTATTTCTGCCGCTGCTGCTGGCTTTGCCGCCGCTTCGCCGACGCCAGTTCCCGCATGTGTCCGCCATCTTTATGATTAGCCAGACGCCGTCAACATACTTATATGTTCCACAGCTGCTGCCTCTGCCGCCGCTGAGCCGACGCCCGTTCCCGCATGTGTCCGCCATCTCTATGTCCAACCAGCCGCCGTCAACTTACTTATATGTTCCAACCAGCCGCCGTCAACTTACTTATATGTGCCCTAACTGCTACCTTTGCCGCCGCTGCGCCGGCGCCCGTTCCCGCATGTGTCCGCCATCTTTATGTCCAACCAGCCGCCGTCAACTGACTTATATGTTCCGCAGCTGCTGCCTCTGCCGCCGCTGCGCCGACGCCCGTTCCCGCATATGTCCGCCATCTTTATGATTAGCCAGCCTCCGTAAACTTACTTATATGTGCCGCATCTTCTACCTTTGCCGCCGCTGCGCCGACGCCCGTTCCTGCATATGTCCGCCATCTTTATATATAGCCAGCCTCCGTCAACTTACTTATATGTTTCGCAGCTGCTGCCTCTGCCGCCGCTGAGCCGACGCCCGTTCCCGCATATGTCCGCCATCTTTATGTCCAACCAGCCGCCGTCAACTTACTTATATGTGCCTTAGCTGCTGCCTCTGCCGCCGCTTCGCCGACGCCCGTTCCCGCATGTGTCCGCCATCTTTATGATTAGCCAGCCTCCGTCAACTTACTTATATGTGCCGCAGCTGCTACCTTTGCCGCCGCTTCGCCGACGCCCGTTCCCGCATGTGTCCGCCATCTTTATGAATAGCCAGCCATCCATTAACGTACTTATATGTTCCACAGCTGCTGCCTCTGCCGCCGCTGAGCCGACGCCCGTTCCCGCATGTGTCCGCCATCTTTATGTCCAATCAGCCGCCGTCAACTTACTTATATGTGCCTTAGCTGCTGCCTCTGCCGCCGCTTCGCCGATGCCCGTCCCGGCTTGTGACCGCCATTTTTATGCCCAACCAGCCGCCGTCAACTTACTTATTTCTGCCGCAGCTGCTGCCGGTTGGCAGACGCCCGTCCCGGCTTGTGACCGCCATTTTTAATCCCAACCAGCCGGCGTCAACTCAGTTATTTCTGCCACGGCTGCTGCTTATGCCGCCGCTTCGCCGACGCCCGTTCCCGCATGTGTCCGCCATCTTTATGATAAGCCAGTCTCCGTCAACTAACTTATTTCTGCCGCAGCTGCTGCCTCTGCCGCCGCTGCGCCGACGCCCGTCCCGGCTTGTGACCGCCATTTTTAAGCCCAACCAGCCGGCGTCAACTCAGTTATTTCTGCCACAGCTGCTGCCTATGCCGCCGCTTCGCCGACGCCCGT
This sequence comes from Drosophila acutilabella, assembly GCA_035046005.1. Taxonomy (NCBI): domain Eukaryota; kingdom Metazoa; phylum Arthropoda; class Insecta; order Diptera; family Drosophilidae; genus Drosophila; species Drosophila acutilabella. The sequence goes on from JAWNOK010000089.1 coordinate 76,956, forward strand.
TCCCGCATGTGTCCGCCATCTTTATGATTAGCCAGTCTCCGTCAACTTACTTATATGTTCCGCAGCTGCTGCCGGTTGGCAGACGCCCGTCCCGGCTTGTGACCGCCATTTTTAATCCCAACCAGCCGGCGTCAACTCAGTTATTTCTGCCACAGCTGCTGCCTATGCCGCCGCTTCGCCGACGCCCGTTCCCGCATGTGTCCGCCATCTTTATGATTAGCCAGTCTCCGTCAACTTACTTATTTCTGCCGCAGCTGCTGCCGGTTGGCAGACGCCCGTCCCGGCTTGTGACCACCATTTTTAAGCCCAACCAGCCGGCGTCAACTCAGTTATTTCTGCCACAGCTGCTGCCTATGCCGCCGCTTCGCCGACGCCCGTTCCCGCATGTGTCCGCCATCTTTATGATAAGCCAGTCTCCGTCAACTTACTTATATGTTCCGCAGCTGCTGCCTCTGCCGCCGCTGCGCCGACGCCCGTTCCCGCATGTGTCTGCCATCTTTATGTCCAACCAGACGCGGTTAACTTACTTATATGTGGCTTAGCTGCTGCCTCTGCCGCCGCTTCGCCGACGCCCGTCCCGGCTTGTGACCGCCATTTTTATGCCCAACCAGCCGCCGTCAACTTACTTATATGTGCCGCATCTGCTACCTTTGCCGCCGCTTCACCGACGCCCGTCCCGGCTTGTGACCGCCATTTTTAAGCCCAACCAGCCGGCGTCAACTCAGTTATTTCTGCCGCAGCTGCTGCCTCTGCCGCCGCTGCGCCGACGCCCGTTCCCGCATGTGTCCGCCATCTTTATGTCCAACCAGCCGCCGTCAACTTACTTATATGTGCCTTAGCTGCTGCCTCTGCCGCCGCTTCGCCGACGCCCGTCCCGGCTTGTGACCGCCATCTTTATGTCCAACCAGGCGCTGTCTACTTACTTATATGTGCCGCATCTGCTACCTTTGCCGCAGCTGCGCCGACGCCCGTTCCCGCATGTGTCCGCCATCTTTATGATTAGCCAGCCTCCGTCAACTTACTTATATGTTCCGCAGCTGCTGCCTCTGCCGCCGCTGCGCCGACGCCCGTTCCCGCATGTGTCCGCCATCTTTATGTCCAACCAGCCGCTGTCAACTTACTTATATGTGCCGCATCTGCTACCTTTGCCGCCGCTGCGCCGACGCCCGGTCCTGCATGTGTCCGCCATCTTTATATATAGCCAGCCTCCGTCAACTTACTTATATGTTCCGCATCTTCTACCTTTGCCGCCGCTGCGCCGACGCCCGTTCCTGCATATGTCCGCCATCTTTATATATAGCCAGCCTCCGTCAACTTACTTATATGTTTCGCAGCTGCTGCCTCTGCCGCCGCTTCGCCGACACCCGTTCCCGCATGTGTCCGCCATCTTTATGTCCAACCAGCCGCCGTCAACTTACTTATATGTGCCTTAGCTGCTGCCTCTGCCGCCGCTTTTCCGGCGCCAGTTCCCGCATGTGTCCGCCATCTTTATGATTAGCCAGTCTCCGTCAACTTACTTATATGTTCCGCAGCTGCTGCCTCTGCCGCCGCTGCGCCGACGCCCGTTCCCGCATGTGTCCGAAATCTTTATGTCCAACCAGCCGCCGTCAACTTACTTATATGTGGCTTAGCTGCTGCCTCTGCCGCCGCTTCCCGACGCCCGTCCCGGCTTGTGACCGCCATTTTTATGCCCAACCAGCCGCCGTCAACTTACTTATATGTGCCGCATCTGCTACCTTTGCCGCCGCTGCGCCGACGCCCGTTCCCGCATGTGTCCGCCATCTTTATGATTAGCCAGCCTCCGTCAACTTACTTATATGTTCCGCAGCTGCTGCCTCTGCCGCCGCTGAGCCGACGCCCGTTCCCGCATGTGTCCGCCATCTTTATGTCCAACCAGCCGCTGTCTACTTACTTATATGTGCCGCATCTGCTACCTTTGCCGCCGCTGCGCCGACGCCCGTTCCTGCATATGTCCGCCATCTTTATATATAGCCAGCCTCCGTCAACTTACTTATATGTTTCGCATCTTCTACCTTTGCCGCCGCTGCGCCGACGCCCGTTCCTGCATATGTCCGCCATCTTTATATATAGCCAGCCTCCGTCAACTTACTTATATGTTTCGCAGCTGCTGCCTCTGCCGCCGCTGAGCCGACGCCCGTTCCCGCATATGTCCGCCATCTTTATGTCCAACCAGCCGCCGTCAACTTACTTATATGTGCCTTAGCTGCTGCCTCTGCCGCCGCTTTGCCGACGCCAGTTCCCGCATGTGTCCGCCATCTTTATGATTAGCCAGTCTCCGTCAACTTACTTATATGTTCCGCAGCTGCTGCCTCTGCCGCCGCTGCGCCGACGCCCGTTCCCGCATGTGTCCGAAATCTTTATGTCCAACCAGCCGCCGTCAACTTACTTATATGTGGCTTAGCTGCTGCCTCTGCCGCCGCTTCGCCGACGCCCGTCCCGGCTTGTGACCGCCATTTTTATGCCCAACCAGCCGCCGTCAACTTACTTATATGTGCCGCATCTGCTACCTTTGCCGCCGCTGCGCCGACGCCCGTTCCCGCATGTGTCCGCCATCTTTATGATTAGCCAGCCTCCGTCAACTTACTTATATGTTCCGCAGCTGCTGCCTCTGCCGCCGCTGAGCCGACGCCCGTTCCCGCATGTGTCCGCCATCTTTATGTCCAACCAGCCGCTGTCTACTTACTTATATGTGCCGCATCTGCTACCTTTGCCGCCGCTGCGCCGACGCCCGTTCCCGCATGTGTCCGCCATATTTATGAATAGCCAGCCTCCGTCAACTTACTTATATGTTCCGCAGCTGCTACCTTTGCCGCCGCTGCGCCGACGCCCGTTCCCGCATGTGTCCACCATCTTTGTGAATAGCGAGCCTCCGTCAACTTACTTATATGTTCCGCAGCTGCTGCCTCTGCCGCCGCTGTGCCGACGCCCGTTCCCGCATGTGTCCGCCATCTCTATGTCCAACCAGCCTCCGTCAACTTACTTATATGTTCCAACCAGCCGCCGTCAACTTACTTATATGTGCCCTAACTGCTACCTTTGCCGCCGCTGCGCCGACGCCCGTTCCCGCATGTGTCCGCCATCTTTATGATTAGCCAGCCTCCGTCAACTTACTTATATGTTCCAACCAGCCGCCGTCAACTTACTTATATGTGTCCTAACTGCTACCTTTGCCGCCGCTGCGCCGACGCCCGTTCCCGCATGTGTCCGCCATCTTTATGATTAGCCAGCCTCCGTAAACTTACTTATATGTGCCGCATCTTCTACCTTTGCCGCCGCTGCGCCGACGCCCGTTCCCGCATATGTCCGCCATCTTTATGAATAGCCAGCCTCCATTAACGTACTTATATGTTCCACAGCTGCTGCCTCTGCCGCCGCTGAGCCGACGCCCGTTCCCGCATGTGTCCGAAATCTCTATGTCCAACCAGCCGCCGTCAACTTACTTATATGTGGCTTAGCTGCTGCCTCTGCCGCCGCTTCGCCGATGCCCGTCCCGGCTTGTGACCGACATTTTTATGCCCAACCAGCCGCCGTCAACTTACTTATATGTGCCGCATCTGCTACCTTTGCCGCCGCTTCGCCGACGCCCGTCCCGGCTTGTGACCACCATTTGTAAGCCCAACCAGCCGGCGTCAACTCAGTTATTGCCGCCGTCAACTTACTATTATATGGGGCTTAGCTGCTGCCTCTGCCGCCGCTTCGCCGATGCCCGTCCCGGCTTGTGACCGCCATTTTTATGCCCAACCAGCCGCCGTCAACTTACTTATATGTGCCGCATCTGCTACCTTTGCCGCCGCTTCGCCGACGCCCGTCCCGGCTTGTGACCGCCATTTTTAAGCCCAACCAGCCGGCGTCAACTCATTTATTTCTGCCGCAGCTGCTGCCTCTGCCGCCGCTGCGCCGACGCCCGTTCCCGCATGTGTCCGCCATCTTTATGTCCAACCAGCCGCCGTCAACTTACTTATTTCTGCCGCAGCTGCTGCCTCTGCCGCCGCTGCGCCGACGCCCGTCCCGGCTTGTGACCGCCATTTTTAAGCCCAACCAGCCGGCGTCAACTCAGTTATTTCTGCCGCAGCTGCTGCCTCTGCCGCCGCTTCGCCGACGCCCGTTCCCGCATGTGTCCGCCATCTTTATGATTAGCCAGTCTCCGTCAACTTACTTATATGTTCCACAGCTGCTGCCTCTGCCGCCGCTGAGCCGACGCCCGTTCCCGCATGTGTCCGAAATCTTTATGTCCAACCAGCCGCTGTCAACTTACTTATATGTGCCGCATCTGCTACCTTTGCCGCAGCTGCGCCGACGGGTTGTTCCCGCATGTGTCCGCCATCTTTATGATTAGCCAGCCTCCGTCAACTTACTTATATGTTCCGCAGCTGCTGCCTCTGCCGCCGCTGCGCCGACGCCCGTTCCCGCATGTGTCCGCCATCTTTATGTCCAACCAGCCGCCGTCAACTTACTTATTTCTGCCGCCGCTGCTGCCTCTGCCGCCGCTGCGCCGACGCCCGTCCCGGCTTGTGACCGCCATTTTTAAGCCCAACCAGCCGGCGTCAACTCAGTTATTTCTGCCACAGCTGCTGCCTATGCCGCCGCTTCGCCGACGCCCGTTCCCGCATGTGTCCGCCATCTTTATGATTAGCCAGTCTCCGTCAACTTACTTATATGTTCCGCAGCTGCTGCCTCTGCCGCCGCTGCGCCGACGCCCGTTCCCGCATGTGTCCGCCATCTTTATGTCCAACCAGCCGCTGTCAACTTACTTATATGTGCCCTTACTGCTACCTTTGCCGCCGCTGCGCCGACGCCCGTTCCCGCATGTGTCCGCCATCTTTATGATTAGCCAGTCTCCGTCAACTTACTTATATGTTCCGCAGCTGCTGCCTCTGCCGCCGCTGCGCCGACGCCAGTTCCCGCATGTGTCCGCCATCTTTATGTCCAACCAGCCGCTGTCTACTTACTTATATGTGCCGCATCTGCTACCTTTGCCGCCGCTGCGCCGACGCCCGTTCCCGCATGTGTCCGCCATCTTTATGATTAGCCAGCCTCCGTCAACTTACTTATATGTTCCGCAGCTGCTGCCTCTGCCGCCGCTGAGCCGACACCCGTTCCCGCATGTGTCCGCCATCTTTATGTCCAACCAGCCGCCGTCAACTTACTTATTTCTGCCGCAGCTGCTGCCTCTGCCGCCGCTGCGCCGACGCCCGTCCCGGCTTGTGACCGCCATCTTTATGTCCAACCAGGCGCTGCCTACGTACTTATATGTGCCCTAACTGCTACCTCTGCCGCCGCTTCGCCGACGCCCGTCCCGGCTTGTGACCGCCATTTTTAAGCCCAACCAGCCGGCGTCAACTCAGTTATTTCTGCCGCAGCTGCTGGCTTTGCCGCCTCTGCGCCGACGCCCGTTCCCGCATATGTCCGCCATCTTTATGTCCAACCAGCCTCCGTAAACTTACTTAAATGTTCCAACCAGCCGCCGTCAACTTACTTATATGTGCCCTAACTGCTACCTCTGCCGCCGCTTCGCCGACGCCCGTCCCGGCTTGTGACCGCCATTTTTAAGCCCAACCAGCCGGCGTCAACTCAGTTATTTCTGCCGCTGCTGCTGCCTTTGCCGCCGCTGCGCCGACGCCCGTTCCCGCATATGTCCGCCATCTTTATGTCCAACCAGCCTCCGTAAACTTACTTATATGTTCCAACCAGCCGCCGTCAACTTACTTATATGTGCCCTAACTGCTACCTTTGCCGCCGCTTCGCCGACGCCCGTTCCCGCATGTGTCCGCCATCTTTATGATTAGCCAGCCTCCGTCAACTTACTTATATGTGCCGCAGCTGCTACCTTTGCCGCCGCTGCGCCGACGCCCGTTCCCGCTTGTGTCCGCCATCTTTATGTCCAACCAGCCGCCGTCAACTTACTTATATGTGCCGCAGCTGCTACCTTTGCCGCCGCTGAGCCGACAACCGTTCCCGCTTGTGTCCGCCATCTTTATGCACAACCAGCCGCCGTCAACTTACTCATATGTGCCGCAGCTGCTACCTTTGCCGCCGCTTCGCCGACACCCGTTCCCGCTTGTGTCCGCCATCTTTATGTCCAACCAGCCGCCGTCAACTTACTTATATGTGTCGCAGCTGCTTCCTTTGCCGCCGCTTCGCCGACACCCGTTCCCGCTTGTGTCCGCCATCTTTATGCAAAACCAGCCTCTGTCAACTCAATTATTTGGGCCTTAGCTGCTGCCTCTGCCGCCGCTGCGCCGACAGCCGTTCCCGCTTGTGTCCGCCATCTTTATGCACAACCAGCCTCTGTCAACTCAATTATTTGTGCCTTAGCTGCTGCCTCTGCCGCCGCTGCGCCGACAACCGTTCCCGCTTGTGTCCGCCATCTTTATGCACAACCAGCCGCCGTCAACTTACTTATATGTGCCGCAGCTGCTTCCTTTGCCGCCGCTTGGCTGCACCCGCTCCCGCTTGTGTCCGCCAGCTTTATGCAAAACCAGCCTCTGTCAACTCAATTATTTGGGCCTTAGCTGCTGCCTCTGCCGCCGCTGCGCCGACAGCCGTTCCCGCTTGTGTCCGCCATCTTTATGCACAACCAGCCGCCGTCAACTCAATTATTTGTGCCTTACTACTTCCTCCGCCGCCGCTGCGCCGACAACCGTCCCGGGTTGTGTCCGCCATCTTTATGCACAACCAGCCGCCGTCAACTTACTTATATGTGCCGCAGCTGCTACCTTTGCCGCCGCTTCGCCGTCAACTTACTTATATGTGCCGCAGCTGCTACCTTTGCCGCCGCTTCGCCGCACCCGTTCCCGCATGTGTCCGCCATCTTTATGCAAAACCAGCATCTGTCAACTCATTTATTTGTGCCTTAGCTGCTGCCTTTGCCGCCGCTGCGCCGACACCCGTTCGCGCTTGTGTCCGCCATCTTTATGTCCAACCAGTCGCCGTCAACTTATTTATATGTGCCGTAGCTGCTACCTTTGCCGCCGCTTCGCGGACACCAGTTCCCGCTTGTGTCCGCCATCTTTATGTCCAACCTCTGTCAACTCAATTATTTGTGCCTTAGCTGCTGCCTATGCCGCCGCTGCGCCGACACCCGTTCCCGCTTGTGTCCGCCATCTTTATGCACAACCAGCCGCCGTCAACTCAATTATTTGTGCCTTACTACTTCCTCCGCCGCCGCTGCGCCGACAACCGTCCCGGGTTGTGTCCGCCATCTTTATGCACAACCAGCCGCCGTCAACTTACTTATATGTGCCGCAGCTGCTACCTTTGCCGCCGCTTCGCCGTCAACTTACTTATATGTGCCGCAGCTGCTACCTTTGCCGCCGCTTCGCCGACACCCGTTCCCGCATGTGTCCGCCATCTTTATGTCCAACCAGCCGCCGTCAACTTACTTATATGTGCCTTAGCTGCTGCCTCTGCCGCCGCTTCGCCGACGCCCGTCCCGGCTTGTGACCACCATTTTTAAGCCCAACCAGCCGGCGTCAACTCAGTTATTTCTGCCGCAGCTGCTGCCTTTGCCGCCGCTGCGCCGACGCCCGTTCCCGCATGTGTCCGTCATCTTAATGTCCAACCAGCCTCCGTCAACTTACTTATATTTTCCAACTAGCCGCCGTCAACTTACTTATATGTGCCCTAACTGCTACCTCTGCCGCCGCTTCGCCGACGCCCGTCCCGGCTTGTGACCACCATTTTTAAGCCCAACCAGCCGGCGTCAACTCAGTTATTTCTGCCGCAGCTGCTGCCTTTGCCGCCGCTGCGCCGACGCCCGTTCCCGCATGTGTCCGCCATCTTTATGGCCAACCAGCCTCCGTAAACTTACTTATATGTTACAACCAGCCGCCGTCAACTTACTTATATGTGCCTTAGCTGCTGCCTCTGCCGCCGCTTCGCCGACGCCCGTCCCGGCTTGTGACCGCCATTTTTAAGCCCAACCAGCCGGCGTCAACTCAGTTATTTCTGCCGCTGCTGCTGCCTCTGCCGCCGCTTCGCCGACGCCAGTTCCCGCATGTGTCCGCCATCTTTATGATTAGCCAGACGCCGTCAACTTACTTATATGTTCCGCAGCTGCTGCCTCTGCCGCCGCTGAGCCGACTCCCGTTCCCGCATGTGTCCGCCATCTTTATGTCCAACCAGCCGCCGTCAACTTACTTATATGTTCCAACCAGCCGCCGTCAACTTACTTATATGTGCCCTAACTGCTACCTTTGCCGCCGCTGCGCCGACGCCCGTTCCCGCATGTGTCCGCCATCTTTATGTCCAACCAGCCGCCGTCAACTTACTTATATGTTCCGCAGCTGCTGCCTCTGCCGCCGCTGCGCCGACGCCCGTTCCCGCATATGTCCGCCATCTTTATGATTAGCCAGCCTCCGTCAACTTACTTATATGTGCCGCATCTTCTACCTTTGCCGCCGCTGCGCCGACGCCCGTTCCTGCATGTGTCCGCCATCTTTATATATAGCCAGCCTCCGTCAACTTACTTATATGTTTCGCAGCTGCTGCCTCTGCCGCCGCTGCGCCGACGCCCGTTCCCGCATGTGTCCGCCATCTTTATGTCCAACCAGCCGCCGTCAACTTACTTATATGTGCCTTAGCTGCTGCCTCTGCCGCCGCTGCGCCGACGCCCGTTCCCGCATGTGTCCGCCATCTTTATGATTAGCCAGCCTCCGTCAACTTACTTATATGTGCCGCATCTTCTACCTTTGCCGCCGCTGCGCCGACGCCCGTTCCCGCATGTGTCCGCCATCTTTATGAATAGCCAGCCATCCATTAACGTACTTATATGTTCCGCAGCTGCTGCCTCTGCCGCCGCTGCGCCGACGCCCGTTCCCGCATGTGTCCGCCATCTTTATGTCCAACCAGCCGCCGTCAACTTACTTATATGTGCCTTAGCTGCTGCCTCTGCCGCCGCTTCGCCGACGCCCGTCCCGGCTTGTGACCGCCATTTTTATGCCCAACCAGCCGCCGTCAACTTACTTATTTCTGCCGCAGCTGCTGCCGGTTGGCAGACGCCCGTCCCGGCTTGTGACCGCCATTTTTAATCCCAACCAGCCGCCGTCAACTCAATTATTTGTGCCTTACTACTTCCTCTGCCGCCGCTGCGCCGACACCCGTCCCGGCTTGTGTCCGCCATCTTTATGCACAACCAGCCGCCGTCAACTTACTTATATGTGCCGCAGCTGCTACCTTTGCCGCCGCTTCGCCGTCAACTTACTTATATGTGCCGCAGCTGCTACCTTTGCCGCCGCTTCGCCGACACCCGTTCCCGCATGTGTCCGCCATCTTTATGTCCAACCAGCCGCCGTCAACTTACTTATATGTGCCTTAGCTGCTGCCTCTGCCGCCGCTTCGCCGACGCCCGTCCCGGCTTGTGACCACCATTTTTAAGCCCAACCAGCCGGCGTCAACTCAGTTATTTCTGCCGCAGCTGCTGCCTTTGCCGCCGCTGCGCCGACGCCCGTTCCCGCATGTGTCCGCCATCTTTATGTCCAACCAGCCTCCGTAAACTTACTTATATGTTCCAACCAGCCGCCGTCAACTTACTTATATGTGCCCTAACTGCTACCTCTGCCGCCGCTTCGCCGACGCCCGTCCCGGCTTGTGACCGCCATTTTTAAGCCCAACCAGCCGGCGTCAACTCAGTTATTTCTGCCGCAGCTGCTGCCTTTGCCGCCGCTGCGCCGACGCCCGTTCCCGCATGTGTCCGCCATCTTTATGGCCAACCAGCCTCCGTAAACTTACTTATATGTTACAACCAGCCGCCGTCAACTTACTTATATGTGCCTTAGCTGCTGCCTCTGCCGCCGCTTCGCCGACGCCCGTCCCGGCTTGTGACCGCCATTTTTAAGCCCAACCAGCCGGCGTCAACTCAGTTATTTCTGCCGCAGCTGCTGCCTTTGCCGCCGCTTCGCCGACGCCAGTTCCCGCATGTGTCCGCCATCTTTATGATTAGCCAGCCGCCGTCAACTTACTTATATGTTCCGCAGCTGCTGCCTCTGCCGCCGCTGCGCCGACGCCCGTTCCCGCATGTGTCCGCCATCTTTATGTCCAACCAGCCGCCGTCAACTTACTTATATGTTCCAACCAGCCGCCGTCAACTTACTTATATGTGCCGCAACTGCTACCTTTGCCGCCGCTTCGCCGACGCCCGTTCCCGCATGTGTCCGCCATCTTTATGTCCAACCAGCCGCCGTCAACTTACTTATATGTTCCGCAGCTGCTGCCTCTGCCGCCGCTTCGCCGACGCCCGTTCCCGCATGTGTCCGCCATCTTTATGATTAGCCAGCCTCCGTCAACTTACTTATATGTGCCGCATCTGCTACCTTTGCCGCCGCTGCGCCGACGCCCGTTCCTGCATATGTCCGCCATCTTTATATATAGCCAGCCTCCGTCAACTTACTTATATGTTCCGCAGCTGCTGCCTCTGCCGCCGCTGCGCCGACGCCCGTTCCCGCATGTGTCCGCCATCTTTATGTCCAACCAGCCGCCGTCAACTTACTTATATGTGCCTTAGCTGCTGCCTCTGCCGCCGCTGCGCCGACGCCAGTTCCCGCATGTGTCCGCCATCTTTATGATTAGCCAGCCTCCGTCAACTTACTTATATGTGCCGCATCTGCTACCTTTGCCGCCGCTGCGCCGACGCCCGTTCCCGCATGTGTCCGCCATCTTTATGAATAGCCAGCCATCCATCAACTTACTTATATGTTCCGCAGCTGCTGCCTCTGCCGCCGCTGAGCCGACGCCCGTTCCCGCATGTGTCCGCCATCTTTATGTCCAACCAGCCGCCGTCAACTTACTTATATGTGCCTTAGCTGCTGCCTCTGCCGCCGCTTCGCCGACGCCCGTCCCGGCTTGTGACCGCCATTTTTATGCCCAACCAGCCGGCGTCAACTTACTTATTTCTGCCGCAGCTGCTGCCGGTTGGCCGACGCCCGTCCCGGCTTGTGACCGCCATTTTTAATCCCAACCAGCCGGCGTCAACTCAGTTATTTCTGCCACAGCTGCTGCTTATGCCGCCGCTGCTCCGACGCCCGTTCCCGCATGTGTCCGCCATCTTTATGATAAGCCAGTCTCCGTCAACTTACTTATATGTTCCGCAGCTGCTGCCTCTGCCGCCGCTGCGCCGACGCCCGTCCCGGCTTGTGACCGCCATTTTTAAGCCCAACCAGCCGGCGTCAACTCAGTTATTTCTGCCGCAGCTGCTGCCTCTGCCGCCGCTTCGCCGACGCCCGTTCCCGCATGTGTCCGCCATCTTTATGATTAGCCAGTCTCCGTCAACTTACTTATATGTTCCGCAGCTGCTTGCCGGTTGGCCGACGCCCGTCCCGGCTTGTGACCGCCATTTTTAAGCCCAACCAGCCGGCGTCAACTCAGTTATTTCTGCCGCAGCTGCTGCCTTTGCCGCCGCTTCGCCGACGCCCGTTCCCGCATGTGTCCGCCATCTTTATGATTAGCCAGTCTCCGTCAACTCAGTTATTTCTGCCGCAGCTGCTGCCGGTTGGCCGACGCCCGTCCCGGCTTGTGACCGCCATTTTTAAGCCCAACCAGCCGGCGTCAACTCAGTTATTTCTGCCGCAGCTGCTGCCTATGCCGCCGCTTCGCCGACGCCCGTTCCCGCATGTGTCCGCCATCTTTATGATTAGCCAGTCTCCGTCAACTTACTTATATGTTCCGCAGCTGCTGCCTCTGCCGCCGCTGCGCCGACGCCCGTTCCCGCATGTGTCCGCCATCTTTATGTCCAACCAGCCGCCGTCAACTTACTTATATGTGCCTTAGCTGCTGCCTCTGCCGCCGCTTCGCCGACGCCCGTCCCGGCTTGTGACCGCCATTTTTATGCCCAACCAGCCGCCGTCAACTTACTTATATGTGCCGCATCTGCTACCTTTGCCGCCGCTTCGCCGACGCCCGTCCCGGCTTGTGACCGCCATTTTTAAGCCCAACCAGCCGGCGTCAACTCAGTTATTTCTGCCGCAGCTGCTGCCTCTGCCGCCGCTTCGCCGACGCCCGTTCCCGCATGTGTCCGCCATCTTTATGTCCAACCAGCCGCCGTCAACTTACTTATATGTGCCTTAGCTGCTGCCTCTGCCGCCGCTTCGCCGACGCCCGTCCCGGCTTGTGTCCGCCATCTTTATGTCCAACCAGCCGCCGTCAACTTACTTATATGTGCCGCATCTGCTACCTTTGCCGCCGCTTCGCCGACGCCCGTTCCCGCATGTGTCCGCCATCTTTATGTCCAACCAGCCGCCGTCAACTTACTTATATGTGCCGCATCTGCTACCTTTGCCGCCGCTGCGCCGACGCCCGTTCCCGCATGTGTCCGCCATCTTTATGACTAGCCAGCCTCCGTCAACTTACTTATATGTTCCGCAGCTGCTGCCTCTGCCGCCGCTGCGCCGACGCCCGTTCCCGCATGTGTCCGCCATCTTTATGTCCAACCAGCCGCCGTCAACTTACTTATATGTGCCGCATCTGCTACCTTTGCCGCCGCTGCGCCGACGCCCGTTCCCGCATGTGTCCGCCATCTTTATGATTAGCCAGCCTCCGTCAACTTACTTATATGTGCCGCAGCTGCTACCTTTGCCGCCGCTTCGCCGACGCCCGTTCCCGCATGTGTCCGCCATCTTTATGAATAGCCAGCCTCCGTCAACTTACTTATATGTGCCGCATCTGCTACCTTTGCCGCCGCTGCGCCGACGCCCTTTCCCGCATGTGTCCGCCATCTTTATGATTAGCCAGCCTCCGTCAACTTACTTATATGTGCCGCATCTGCTACCTTTGCCGCCGCTGCGCCGACGCCCGTTCCCGCATGTGTCCGCCATCTTTATGTCCAACCAGCCGCCGTCAACTTACTTATTTGTGCCGCAGCTGCTGCCTCTGCCGCCGCTTCGCCGACGCCCGTCCCGGCTTGTGACCGCCATTTTTAAGCCCAACCAGCCGGCGTCAACTCAGTTATTTCTGCCGCAGCTGCTGCCTCTGCCGCCGCTGCGCCGACGCCCGTTCCCGCATGTGTCCGCCATCTTTATGATTAGCCAGTCTCCGTCAACTTACTTATATGTTCCGCAGCTGCTGCCTCTGCCGCCGCTGCGCCGACGCCCGTTCCCGCATGTGTCCGCCATCTTTATGTCCAACCAGCCGCCGTCAACTTACTTATATGTGCCGCATCTGCTACCTTTGCCGCCGCTGCGCCGACGGGTTGTTCCCGCATGTGTCCGCCATCTTTATGATTAGCCAGCCTCCGTCAACTTACTTATATGTTCCGCAGCTGCTGCCTCTGCCGCCGCTTCGCCGACGCCCGTTCCCGCATGTGTCCGCCATCTTTATGTCCAACCAGCCGCCGTCAACTTACTTATTTCTGCCGCAGCTGCTGCCTCTGCCGCCGCTGCGCCGACGCCCGTTCCCGCATGTGTCCGCCATCTTTATGTCCAACCAGCCGCCGTCAACTTACTTATATGTGCCCTAACTGCTACCTTTGCCGCCGCTGCGCCGACGCCCGTTCCCGCATGTGTCCGCCATCTTTATGATTAGCCAGTCTCCGTCAACTTACTTATATGTTCCGCAGCTGCTGCCTCTGCCGCCGCTGCGCCGACGCCCGTTCCCGCATGTGTCCGCCATCTTTATGTCCAACCAGCCGCCGTCAACTTACTTATATGTGCCGCATCTGCTACCTTTGCCGCCGCTGCGCCGACGGCCCGTTCCCGCATGTGTCCGCCATCTTTATGAATAGCCAGCCTCCGTCAACTTACTTATATGTTCCGCAGCTGCTGCCTCTGCCGCCGCTGAGCCGACGCCCGTTCCCGCCTGTGTCCGCCATCTTTATGTCCAACCAGCCGCCGTCAACTTACTTATATGTGCCTTAGCTGCTGCCGCTTGGCCGACGCCCGTCCCGGCTTGTGACCACCATTTTTAAGCCCAACCAGCCGGCGTCAACTCAGTTATTTCTGCCGCAGCTGCTGCCTCTGCCGCCGCTTCGCCGACGCCCGTTCCCGCATGTGTCCGCCATCTTTATGATTAGCCAGCCTCCGTCAACTTACTTATATGTTCCGCAGCTGCTGCCTCTGCCGCCGCTGAGCCGACACCCGTTCCCGCATGTGTCCGCCATCTTTATGTCCAACCAGCCGCCGTCAACTTACTTATATGTGGCTTAGCTGCTGCCTCTGCCGCCGCTTCGCCGACGCCCGTCCCGGCTTGTGACCGCCATTTTTAAGCCCAACCAGCCGGCGTCAACTCAGTTATTTCTGCCGCAGCTGCTGCCTTTGCCGCCGCTGCGCCGACGCCCGTTCCCGCATGTGTCCGCCATCTTTATGTCCAACCAGCCTCCGTAAACTTACTTATATGTTCCAACCAGCCGCCGTCAACTTACTTATATGTGCCCTAGCTGCTACCTCTGCCGCCGCTTCGCCGACGCCCGTCCCGGCTTGTGACCGCCATTTTTAAGCCCAACCAGCCGGCGTCAACTCAGTTATTTCTGCCGCAGCTGCTGCCTTTGCCGCCGCTTCGCCGACGCCCGTTCCCGCATGTGTCCGCCATCTTTATGTCCAACCAGCCTCCGTCAACTTACTTATATGTTCCAACCAGCCGCCGTCAACTTACTTATATGTGCCGTAACTGCTACCTTTGCCGCCGCTGCGCCGACGCCCGTTCCCGCATGTGTCCGCCATCTTTATGATTAGCCAGCCTCCGTCAACTTACTTATATGTGCCGCATCTGCTACCTTTGCCGCCGCTGCGCCGACGCCCGTTCCCGCATGTGTCCGCCATCTTTATGTCCAACCAGCCTCCGTCAACTTACTTATATGTTCCGCAGCTGCTGCCTCTGCCGCCGCTGCGCCGACGCCCGTTCCCGCATGTGTCCGCCATCTTTATGTCCAACCAGCCGCCGTCAACTTACTTATATGTGCCTTAGCTGCTCCGCCGCTTGGCCGACGCCCGTCCCGGCTTGTGACCGCCATTTTTAAGCCCAACCAGCCGGCGTCAACTCAGTTATTTCTGCCGCAGCTGCTGCCTTTGCCGCCGCTTCGCCGACGCCAGTTCCCGCATGTGTCCGCCATCTTTATGATTAGCCAGCCTCCGTCAACTTACTTATATGTTCCGCAGCTGCTGCCTCTGCCGCCGCTGAGCCGACGCCCGTTCCCGCATGTGTCCGCCATCTTTATGTCCAACCAGCCGCCGTCAACTTACTTATATGTGCCGCAGCTGCTGCCTCTGCCGCCGCTGCGCCGACGCCCGTTCCCGCATGTGTCCGCCATCTTTATGATTATCCAGCCTCCGTAAACTTACTTATATGTTCCAACCAGCCGCCGTCAACTTACTTATATGTGCCGCAACTGCTACCTTTGCCGCCGCTGCGCCGACGCCCGTTCCCGCATGTGTCCGCCATCTTTATGATTAGCCAGCCTCCGTCAACTTACTTATATGTGCCGCAGCTGCTGCCTCTGCCGCCGCTGCGCCGACGCCCGTTCCCGCATGTGTCCGCCATCTTTATGATTATCCAGCCTCCGTAAACTTACTTATATGTTCCAACCAGCCGCCGTCAACTTACTTATATGTGCCGTAACTGCTACCTTTGCCGCCGCTGCGCCGACGCCCGTTCCCGCATGTGTCCGCCATCTTTATGATTAGCCAGCCTCCGTCAACTTACTTATATGTTCCAACCAGCCGCCGTCAACTTACTTATATGTGCCGCAACTGCTACCTTTGCCGCCGCTGCGCCGACGCCCGTTCCCGCATGTGTCCGCCATCTTTATGTCCAACCAGCCGCCGTCAACTTACTTATATGTTCCGCAGCTGCTGCCTCTGCCGCCGCTGCGCCGACGCCCGTTCCCGCATGTGTCCGCCATCTTTATGATTATCCAGCCTCCGTAAACTTACTTATATGTTCCAACCAGCCGCCGTCAACTTACTTATATGTGCCGCAACTGCTACCTTTGCCGCCGCTGCGCCGACGCCCGTTCCCGCATGTGTCCGCCATCTTTATGTCCAACCAGCCGCCGTCAACTTACTTATATGTTCCGCAGCTGCTGCCTCTGCCGCCGCTGCGCCGACGCCCGTTCCCGCATGTGTCCGCCATCTTTATGATTATCCAGCCTCCGTAAACTTACTTATATGTTCCAACCAGCCGCCGTCAACTTACTTATATGTGCCGTAACTGCTACCTTTGCCGCCGCTTCGCCGACGCCCGTTCCCGCATGTGTCCGCCATCTTTATGATTAGCCAGCCTCCGTCAACTCAATTACTTGTGCCGCAGCTGCTACCTTTGCCGCCGCTTCGCCGACACCCGTTCCCGCATGTGTCCGCCATCTTTATATATAGCCAGCCTCCGTCAACTTACTTATATGTTTCGCAGCTGCTGCCTCTGCCGCCGCTGCGCCGACGCCCGTTCCCGCATGTGTCCGCCATCTTTATGTCCAACCAGCCGCCGTCAACTTACTTATATGTGCCTTAGCTGCTCCTTGCGCCGCTTCGCCGACGCCCGTCCCGGCTTGTGACCGCCATTTTTAAGCCCAACCAGCCGGCGTCAACTCAGTTATTTCTGCCGCAGCTGCTGCCTTTGCCGCCGCTTCGCCGACGCCAGTTCCCGCATGTGTCCGCCATCTTTATGATTAGCCAGCCTCCGTCAACTTACTTATATGTTCCGCAGCTGCTGCCTCTGCCGCCGCTGCGCCGACGCCCGTTCCCGCATGTGTCCGCCATCTTTATGTCCAACCAGCCGCCGTCAACTTACTTATATGTTCCGCAGCTGCTGCCTCTGCCGCCGCTGCGCCGACGCCCGTTCCCGCATGTGTCCGCCATCTTTATGATTATCCAGCCTCCGTAAACTTACTTATATGTTCCAACCAGCCGCCGTCAACTTACTTATATGTGCCGTAACTGCTACCTTTGCCGCCGCTGCGCCGACGCCCGTTCCCGCATGTGTCCGCCATCTTTATGATTAGCCAGCCTCCGTCAACTTACTTATATGTGCCGCAGCTGCTGCCTCTGCCGCCGCTGCGCCGACGCCCGTTCCCGCATGTGTCCGCCATCTTTATGATTATCCAGCCTCCGTAAACTTACTTATATGTTCCAACCAGCCGCCGTCAACTTACTTATATGTGCCGCAACTGCTACCTTTGCCGCCGCTTCGCCGACGCCCGTTCCCGCATGTGTCCGCCATTTTTATGATTAGCCAGCCTCCGTCAACTTACTTATATGTTCCGCAGCTGCTGCCTCTGCCGCCGCTGCGCCGACGCCCGTTCCCGCATGTGTCCGCCATCTTTATGTCCAACCAGCCGCCGTCAACTTACTTATATGTGCCGCATCTGCTACCTTTGCCGCCGCTGCGCCGACGCCCGTTCCTGCATGTGTCCGCCATCTTTATGATTAGCCAGTCTCCGTCAACTTACTTATATGTTCCGCATCTGCTACCTTTGCCGCCGCTGCGCCGACGCCCGTTCCTGCATGTGTCCGCCATCTTTATATATAGCCAGCCTCCGTCAACTTACTTATATGTTCCGCAGCTGCTGCCTCTGCCGCCGCTGAGCCGACGCCCGTTCCCGCATGTGTCCGCCATCTTTATGTCCAACCAGCCGCCGTCAACTTACTTATATGTGCCTTAGCTGCTGCCTCTGCCGCCGCTTTGCCGACGCCAGTTCCCGCATGTGTCCGCCATCTTTATGATTAGCCAGTCTCCGTCAACTTACTTATATGTTCCGCAGCTGCTGCCTCTGCCGCCGCTGCGCCGACGCCCGTTCCCGCATGTGTCCGCCATCTTTATGTCCAACCAGCCGCCGTCAACTTACTTATATGTGGCTTAGCTGCTGCCTCTGCCGCCGCTTCGCCGACGCCCGTCCCGGCTTGTGACCGCCATTTTTATGCCCAACCAGCCGCCGTCAACTTACTTATATGTGCCGCATCTGCTACCTTTGCCGCCGCTGCGCCGACGCCCGTTCCCGCATGTGTCCGCCATCTTTATGATTAGCCAGCCTCCGTCAACTTACTTATATGTTCCGCAGCTGCTGCCTCTGCCGCCGCTGAGCCGACGCCCGTTCCCGCATGTGTCCGCCATCTTTATGTCCAACCAGCCGCGGTCAACTTACTTATATGTGCCGCAGCTGCTACCTTTGCCGCCGCTTCGCCGACGCCCGTTCCTGCATGTGTCCGCCATCTTTATATATAGCCAGCCTCCGTCAACTTACTTATATGTTCCGCATCTGCTACCTTTGCCGCCGCTGCGCCGACGCCCGTTCCTGCATGTGTCCGCCATCTTTATATATAGCCAGCCTCCGTCAACTTACTTATATGTTCCGCAGCTGCTACCTTTGCCGCCGCTGCGCCGACGCCCGTTCCCGCATGTGTCCGCCATCTTTATGTCCAACCAGCCGCCGTCAACTTACTTATATGTGCCTTAGCTGCTGCCTCTGCCGCCGCTTCGCCGACGCCAGTTCCCGCATGTGTCCGCCATCTTTATGATTAGCCAGTCTCCGTCAACTTACTTATATGTTCCGCAGCTGCTGCCTCTGCCGCCGCTGCGCCGACGCCCGTTCCCGCATGTGTCCGCCATCTTTATGTCCAACCAGCCGCCGTCAACTTACTTATATGTGCCTTAGCTGCTGCCTCTGCCGCCGCTTCGCCGACGCCCGTCCCGGCTTGTGACCGCCATTTTTATGCCCAACCAGCCGCCGTCAACTTACTTATATGTGCCGCATCTGCTACCTTTGCCGCCGCTGCGCCGACGCCCGTTCCCGCATGTGTCCGCCATCTTTATGATTAGCCAGCCTCCGTCAACTTACTTATATGTTCCGCAGCTGCTGCCTCTGCCGCCGCTGCGCCGACGCCCGTTCCCGCATGTGTCCGCCATCTTTATGTCCAACCAGCCGCCGTCAACTTACTTATATGTGCCGCATCTGCTACCTTTGCCGCCGCTGCGCCGACGCCCGTTCCCGCATGTGTCCGCCATCTTTATGAATAGCCAGCCTCCGTCAACTTACTTATATGTTCCGCAGCTGCTACCTTTGCCGCCGCTGCGCCGACGCCCGTTCCCGCATGTGTCCGCCATCCTTATGATTAGCCAGCCTCCGTCAACTTACTTATATGTTCCGTAGCTGCTGCCTCTGCCGCCGCTGTGCCGACGCCCGTTCCCGCATGTGTCCGCCATCTTTATGTCCAACCAGCCTCCGTCAACTTACTTATATGTTCCAACCAGCCGCCGTCAACTTACTTATATGTGCCCTAACTGCTACCTTTGCCGCCGCTGCGCCGACGCCCGTTCCCGCATGTGTCCGCCATCTTTATGATTAGCCAGCCTCCGTCAACTTACTTATATGTTCCAACCAGCCGCCGTCAACTTACTTATATGTGTCCTAACTGCTACCTTTGCCGCCGCTGCGCCGACGCCCGTTCCCGCATGTGTCCGCCATCTTTATGATTAGCCAGCCTCCGTCAACTTACTTATATGTGCCGCATCTGCTACCTTTGCCGCCGCTGCGCCGACGCCCGTTCCCGCATGTGTCCGCCATCTTTATGAATAGCCAGCCTCCGTCAACTTACTTATATGTTCCGCAGCTGCTGCCTCTGCCGCCGCTGAGCCGACGCCCGTTCCCGCATGTGTCCGCCATCTTTATGTCCAACCAGCCGCCGTCAACTTACTTATATGTGCCTTAGCTGCTGCCTCTGCCGCCGCTTCGCCGACGCCCGTCCCGGCTTGTGACCGCCATTTTTATGCCCAACCAGCCGCCGTCAACTTACTTATATGTGCCGCATCTGCTACCTTTGCCGCCGCTTCGCCGACGCCCGTCCCGGCTTGTGACCGCCATTTTTAAGCCCAACCAGCCGGCGTCAACTCAGTTATTGCCGCCGTCAACTTACTATTATATGGGGCTTAGCTGCTGCCTCTGCCGCCGCTTCGCCGACGCCCGTCCCGGCTTGTGACCGCCATTTTTATGCCCAACCAGCCGCCGTCAACTTACTTATATGTGCCGCATCTGCTACCTTTGCCGCCGCTTCGCCGACGCCCGTCCCGGCTTGTGACCGCCATTTTTAAGCCCAACCAGCCGGCGTCAACTCAGTTATTTCTGCCGCATCTGCTACCTTTGCCGCCGCTGCGCCGACGCCCGTTCCCGCATGTGTCCGCCATCTTTATGTCCAACCAGCCGCTGTCTACTTACTTATATGTGCCGCATCTGCGCCGACGCCCGTTTCCGCATGTGTCCGCCATCTTTATGAATAGCCAGCCTCCGTCAACTTACTTATATGTTCCGCAGCTGCTGCCTCTGCCGCCGCTGAGCCGACGCCCGTTCCCGCATGTGTCCGCCATCTTTATGTCCAACCAGCCGCCGTCAACTTACTTATATGTGCCGCATCTGCTACCTTTGCCGCCGCTGCGCCGACGCCCGTTCCCGCATGTGTCCGCCATCTTTATGAATAGCCAGCCTCCGTCAACTTACTTATATGTTCCGCAGCTGCTACCTTTGCCGCCGCTGCGCCGACGCCCGTTCCCGCATGTGTCCGCCATCTTTATGAATAGCCAGCCTCCGTCAACTTACTTATATGTGCCGCATCTGCTACCTTTGCCGCCGCTGCGCCGACGCCCGTTCCCGCATGTGTCCGCCATCTTTATGATTAGCCAGTCTCCGTCAACTTACTTATATGTGCCGCATCTGCTACCTTTGCCGCCGCTGCGCCGACGCCCGTATAGCCAGCCTCCGTCAACTTACTTATATGTGCCTTAGCTGCTGCCTCTGCCGCCGCTTCGCCGACGCCCGTTCCCGCATGTGTCCGCCATCTTTATGATTAGCCAGCCTCCGTCAACTTACTTATATGTTCCGCAGCTGCTGCCTCTGCCGCCGCTGCGCCGACACCCGTTCCCGCATGTGTCCGCCATCTTTATGTCCAACCAGCCGCCGTCAACTTACTTATATGTGCCTAAGCTGCTGCCTCTGCCGCCGCTTCGCCGACGCCCGTCCCGGCTTGTGACCGCCATTTTTAAGCCCAACCAGCCGGCGTCAACTCAGTTATTTCTGCCGCAGCTGCTGCCTTTGCCGCCGCTTCGCCGACGCCCGTTCCCGCATGTGTCCGCCATCTTTATGATTAGCCAGCCTCCGTCAACTTACTTATATGTGCCTTAGCTGCTGCCTCTGCCGCCGCTTCGCCGACGCCCGTTCCCGCATGTGTCCGCCATCTTTATGATTAGCCAGTCTCCGTCAACTTACTTATATGTTCCGCAGCTGCTGCCTCTGCCGCCGCTGCGCCGACGCCCGTTCCCGCATGTGTCCGCCATCTTTATGTCCAACCAGCCGCCGTCAACTTACTTATATGTGCCGCATCTGCTACCTTTGCCGCCGCTGCGCCGACGCTCGTTCCCGCATGTGTCCGCCATCTTTATGATTAGCCAGCCTCCGTCAACTTACTTATATGTGCCGCAGCTGCTGCCTTTGCCGCCGCTTCGCCGACGCCCGTTCCCGCATGTGTCCGCCATCTTTATGTCCAACCAGCCGCCGTCAACTTACTTATTTCTGCCGCAGCTGCTGCCTCTGCCGCCGCTGCGCCGACGCCCGTCCCGGCTTGTGACCGCCATCTTTATGTCCAACCAGCCGCTGTCAACTTACTTATATGTGCCCTAACTGCTACCTTTGCCGCCGCTGCGCCGACGCCCGTTCCCGCATGTGTCCGCCATCTTTATGATTAGCCAGCCTCCGTCAACTTACTTATATGTGCCGCATCTGCTACCTTTGCCGCCGCTGCGCCGACGCCCGTTCCCGCATGTGTCCGCCATCTTTATGAATAGCCAGCCTCCGTCAACTTACTTATATGTTTCACAGCTGCTGCCTCTGCCGCCGCTGAGCCGACGCCCGTTCCCGCCTGTGTCCGCCATCTTTATGTCCAACCAGCCGCCGTCAACTTACTTATATGTGCCTTAGCTGCTGCCTCTGCCGCCGCTTCGCCGACGCCCGTCCCGGCTTGTGACCGCCATTTTTAAGCCCAACCAGCCGGCGTCAACTCAGTTATTTCTGCCGCAGCTGCTGCCTCTGCCGCCGCTTCGCCGACGCCCGTTCCCGCATGTGTCCGCCATCTTTATGATTAGCCAGCCTCCGTCAACTTACTTATATGTTCCGCAGCTGCTGCCTCTGCCGCCGCTGCGCCGACACCCGTTCCCGCATGTGTCCGCCATCTTTATGTCCAACCAGCCGCCGTCAACTTACTTATATGTGGCTTAGCTGCTGCCTCTGCCGCCGCTTCGCCGACGCCCGTCCCGGCTTGTGACCGCCATTTTTAAGCCCAACCAGCCGGCGTCAACTCAGTTATTTCTGCCGCAGCTGCTGCCTTTGCCGCCGCTGCGCCGACGCCCGTTCCCGCATGTGTCCGCCATCTTTATGTCCAACCAGCCTCCGTAAACTTACTTATATGTTCCAACCAGCCGCCGTCAACTTACTTATATGTGCCCTAACTGCTACCTCTGCCGCCGCTTCGCCGACGCCCGTCCCGGCTTGTGACCGCCATTTTTAAGCCCAACCAGCCGGCGTCAACTCAGTTATTTCTGCCGCAGCTGCTGCCTCTGCCGCCGCTGCGCCGACGCCCGTTCCCGCATGTGTCCGCCATCTTTATGTTCAACCAGCCTCCGTAAACTTACTTACATGTTCCAACCAGCCGCCGTCAACTTACTTATATGTGCCCTAACTGCTACCTTTGCCGCCGCTGCGCCGACGCCCGTTCCCGCATGTGTCCGCCATCTTTATGATTAGCCAGCCTCCGTCAACTTACTTATATGTGCCGCATCTGCTACCTTTGCCGCCGCTGCGCCGACGCCCGTTCCCGCATGTGTCCGCCATCTTTATGTCCAACCAGCCTCCGTCAACTTACGTATATGTTCCGCAGCTGCTGCCTCTGCCGCCGCTGAGCCGACGCCCGTTCCCGCATGTGTCCGCCATCTTTATGTCCAACCAGCCGCCGTCAACTTACTTATATGTGCCTTAGCTGCTGCCGCTTGGCCGAAGCCCGTCCCGGCTTGTGACCGCCATTTTTAAGCCCAACCAGCCGGCGTCAACTCAGTTATTTCTGCCGCAGCTGCTGCCTCTGCCGCCGCTTCGCCGACGCCAGTTCCCGCATGTGTCCGCCATCTTTATGATTAGCCAGCCACCGTCAACTTACTTATATGTTCCGCAGCTGCTGCCTCTGCCGCCGCTGCGCCGACGCCCTTTTCCGCATGTGTCCGTCATCTTAATGTTCAACCAGCCGCCGTCAACTTACTTATATGTTCCAACCAGCCGCCGTCAACTTACTTATATGTGCCGCAACTGCTACCTTTGCCGCCGCTGCGCCGACGCCCGTTCCCGCATGTGTCCGCCATCTTTATGTCCAACCAGCCGCCGTCAACTTACTTATATGTGCCTTAGCTGCTGCCTCTGCCGCCGCTTCGCCGACGCCCGTCCCGGCTTGTGACCGCCATTTTTAAGCCCAACCAGCCGGCGTCAACTCAGTTATTTCTGCCGCAGCTGCTGCCTTTGCCGCCGCTGCGCCGACGCCCGTTCCCGCATGTGTCCGCCATCTTTATGTCCAACCAGCCTCCGTCAACTTACTTATATGTTCCAACCAGCCGCCGTCAACTTACTTATATGTGCCCTAACTGCTACCTCTGCCGCCGCTTCGCCGACGCCCGTCCCGGCTTGTGACCGCCATTTTTAAGCCCAACCAGCCGGCGTCAACTCAGTTATTTCTGCCGCAGCTGCTGCCTTTGCCGCCGCTGCGCCGACGCCCGTTCCCGCATGTGTCCGCCATCTTTATGTCCAACCAGCCTCCGTAAACTTACTTATATGTTCCAACCAGCCGCCGTCAACTTACTTATATGTGCCCTAACTGCTACCTCTGCCGCCGCTGCGCCGACGCCCGTTCCCGCATGTGTCCGCCATCTTTATGATTAGCCAGCCTCCGTCAACTTACTTATATGTTCCGCAGCTGCTGCCTCTGCCGCCGCTGCGCCGACGCCCGTTCCCGCATGTGTCCGCCATCTTTATGTCCAACCAGCCGCCGTCAACTTACTTATATGTGCCTCAGCTGCTGCCTCTGCCGCCGCTTCGCCGACGCCCGTCCCGGCTTGTGACCGCCATTTTTAAGCCCAACCAGCCGGCGTCAACTCAGTTATTTCTGCCGCAGCTGCTGCCTCTGCCGCCGCTTCGCCGACGCCCGTCCCGGCTTGTGACCGCCATTTTTAAGCCCAACCAGCCGGCGTCAACTCAGTTATTTCTGCCGCAGCTGCTGCCTCTGCCGCCGCTTCGCCGACGCCAGTTCCCGCATGTGTCCGCCATCTTTATGATTAGCCAGCCTCCGTCAACTTACTTATATGTTCCGCAGCTGCTGCCTCTGCCGCCGCTGCGCCGACGCCCGTTCCCGCATGTGTCCGCCATCTTTATGTCCAACCAGCCGCTGTCAACTTACTTATATGTTCCAACCAGCCGCCGTCAACTTACTTATATATATATGATTATCCAGCCTCCGTAAACTTACTTATATGTTCCAACCAGCCGCCGTCAACTTACTTATATGTGCCCTAACTGCTACCTTTGCCGCCGCTGCGCCGACGCCCGTTCCCGCATGTGTCCGCCATCTTTATGATTAGCCAGCCTCCGTCAACTTACTTATATGTGCCGCAGCTGCTGCCTCTGCCGCCGCTGCGCCGACGCCCGTTCCCGCATGTGTCCGCCATCTTTATGATTATCCAGCCTCCGTAAACTTACTTATATGTTCCAACCAGCCGCCGTCAACTTACTTATATGTGCCGCAACTGCTACCTTTGCCGCCGCTTCGCCGACGCCCGTTCCCGCATGTGTCCGCCATCTTTATGATTAGCCAGCCTCCGTCAACTTACTTATATGTGCCGCAGCTGCTGCCTTTGCCGCCGCTTCGCCGACGCCCGTTCCCGCATGTGTCCGCCATCTTTATGTCCAACCAGCCGCCGTCAACTTACTTATATGTGCCGCATCTGCTACCTTTGCCGCCGCTGCGCCGACGCCCGTTCCTGCATATGTCCGCCATCTTTATATATAGCCAGCCTCCGTCAACTTACTTATATGTTCCGCATCTGCTACCTTTGCCGCCGCTGCGCCGACGCCCGTTCCCGCATGTGTCCGCCATCTTTATATATAGCCAGCCTCCGTCAACTTACTTATATGTTCCGCAGCTGCTGCCTCTGCCGCCGCTGAGCCGACGCCCGTTCCCGCATGTGTCCGCCATCTTTATGTCCAACCAGCCGCCGTCAACTTACTTATATGTGCCTTAGCTGCTGCCTCTGCCGCCGCTTTGCCGGCGCCAGTTCCCGCATGTGTCCGCCATCTTTATGATTAGCCAGTCTCCGTCAACTTACTTATATGTTCCGCAGCTGCTGCCTCTGCCGCCGCTGCGCCGACGCCCGTTCCCGCATGTGTCCGCCATCTTTATGTCCAACCAGCCGCCGTCAACTTACTTATATGTGCCTTAGCTGCTGCCTCTGCCGCCGCTTCGCCGACGCCCGTCCCGGCTTGTGACCGCCATTTTTATGCCCAACCAGCCGCCGTCAACTTACTTATATGTGCCGCATCTGCTACCTTTGCCGCCGCTGCGCCGACGCCCGTTCCCGCATGTGTCCGCCATCTTTATGATTAGCCAGCCTCCGTCAACTTACTTATATGTTCCGCAGCTGCTGCCTCTGCCGCCGCTGCGCCGACGCCCGTTCCCGCATGTGTCCGCCATCTTTATGTCCAACCAGCCGCCGTCAACTTACTTATATGTGCCGCATCTGCTGCCTTTGCCGCCGCTGCGCCGACGCCCGTTCCCGCATGTGTCCGCCATCTTTATATATAGCCAGCCTCCGTCAACTTACTTATATGTGCCGCATCTGCTACCTTTGCCGCCGCTGCGCCGACGCCCGTTCCTGCATGTGTCCGCCATCTTTATATATAGCCAGCCTCCGTCAACTTACTTATATGTTCCGCAGCTGCTGCCTTTGCCGCCGCTTCGCCGACGCCCGTTCCCGCATGTGTCCGCCATCTTTATGTCCAACCAGCCGCCGTCAACTTACTTATATGTGCCTTAGCTGCTGCCTCTGCCGCCGCTTCGCCGACGCCCGTTCCCGCATGTGTCCGCCATCTTTATGATTAGCCAGTCTCCGTCAACTTACTTATATGTTCCGCAGCTGCTGCCTCTGCCGCCGCTTCGCCGACGCCCGTTCCCGCATGTGTCCGCCATCTTTATGTCCAACCAGCCGCCGTCAACTTACTTATATGTGCCTTAGCTGCTGCCTCTGCCGCCGCTTCGCCGACGCCCGTCCCGGCTTGTGACCGCCATTTTTATGCCCAACCAGCCGCCGTCAACTTACTTATATGTGCCGCATCTGCTACCTTTGCCGCCGCTGCGCCGACGCCCGTTCCCGCATGTGTCCGCCATCTTTATGATTAGCCAGCCTCCGTCAACTTACTTATATGTTCCGCAGCTGCTGCCTCTGCCGCCGCTGCGCCGACGCCCGTTCCCGCATGTGTCCGCCATCTTTATGTCCAACCAGCCGCTGTCAACTTACTTATATGTGCCGCATCTGCTACCTTTGCCGCCGCTGCGCCGACGCCCGTTCCCGCATGTGTCCGCCATCTTTATGATTAGCCAGCCTCCGTCAACTTACTTATATGTTCCGCAGCTGCTACCTTTGCCGCCGCTTCGCCGACGCCCGTTCCCGCATGTGTCCGCCATCTTTATGAATAGCCAGCCTCCGTCAACTTACTTATATGTTCCGCAGCTGCTGCCTCTGCCGCCGCTGCGCCGACGCCCGTTCCCGCATTTGTCCGCCATCTTTATGTCCAACCAGCCTCCGTCAACTTACTTATATGTTCCAACCAGCCGCCGTCAACTTACTTATATGTGCGGCAACTGCTACCTTTGCCGCCGCTTCGCCGACGCCCGTTCCCGCATGTGTCCGCCATCTTTATGATTAGCCAGCCTCCGTCAACTTACTTATATGTTCCAACCAGCCGCCGTCAACTTACTTATATGTGCCCTAACTGCTACCTTTGCCGCCGCTGCGCCGACGCCCGTTCCCGCATGTGTCCGCCATCTTTATGATTAGCCAGCCTCCGTCAACTTACTTATATGTGCCGCATCTGCTACCTTTGCCGCCGCTGCGCCGACGCCCGTTCCCGCATGTGTCCGCCATCTTTATGAATAGCCAGCCTCCGTCAACTTACTTATATGTTCCGCAGCTGCTGCCTCTGCCGCCGCTGAGCCGACGCCCGTTCCCGCATGTGTCCGCCATCTTTATGTCCAACCAGCCGCCGTCAACTTACTTATATGTGCCTTAGCTGCTGCCTCTGCCGCCGCTTCGCCGACGCCCGTCCCGGCTTGTGACCGCCATTTTTATGCCCAACCAGCCGCCGTCAACTTACTTATATGTGCCGCAGCTGCTACCTTTGCCGCCGCTTCGCCGACGCCCGTCCCGGCTTGTGACCGCCATTTTTAAGCCCAACCAGCCGGCGTCAACTCAGTTATTGCCGCCGTCAACTTACTATTATATGGGGCTTAGCTGCTGCCTCTGCCGCCGCTTCGCCGACGCCCGTCCCGGCTTGTGACCGCCATTTTTATGCCCAACCAGCCGCCGTCAACTTACTTATATGTGCCGCATCTGCTACCTTTGCCGCCGCTTCGCCGACGCCCGTCCCGGCTTGTGACCGCCATTTTTAAGCCCAACCAGCCGGCGTCAACTCAGTTATTTCTGCCGCAGCTGCTACCTTTGCCGCCGCTGCGCCGACGCCCGTTCCCGCATGTGTCCGCCATCTTTATGTCCAACCAGCCGCTGTCTACTTACTTATATGTGCCGCATCTGCGCCGACGCCCGTTCCCGCATGTGTCCGCCATCTTTATGAATAGCCAGCCTCCGTCAACTTACTTATATGTTCCGCAGCTGCTGCCTCTGCCGCCGCTGAGCCGACGCCCGTTCCCGCATGTGTCCGCCATCTTTATGTCCAACCAGCCGCCGTCAACTTACTTATATGTGCCGCATCTGCTACCTTTGCCGCCGCTGCGCCGACGCCCGTTCCCGCATGTGTCCGCCATCTTTATGATTAGCCAGCCTCCGTCAACTTACTTATATGTTCCGCAGCTGCTACCTTTGCCGCCGCTGCGCCGACGCCCGTTCCCGCATGTGTCCGCCATCTTTATGATTAGCCAGCCTCCGTCAACTTACTTATATGTGCCGCAGCTGCTACCTTTGCCG
The DNA here is from genome assembly GCA_035046005.1 of Drosophila acutilabella. Lineage (NCBI taxonomy): Eukaryota > Metazoa > Arthropoda > Insecta > Diptera > Drosophilidae > Drosophila > Drosophila acutilabella. The sequence goes on from JAWNOK010000089.1 coordinate 105,162, forward strand.
CCGCTTCGCCGACGCCCGTTCCCGCATGTGTCCGCCATCTTTATGATTAGCCAGCCTCCGTCAACTTACTTATATGTGCCGCAGCTGCTACCTTTGCCGCCGCTTCGCCGACGCCCGTATAGCCAGCCTCCGTCAACTTACTTATATGTGCCTTAGCTGCTGCCTCTGCCGCCGCTTCGCCGACGCCCGTTCCCGCATGTGTCCGCCATCTTTATGATTAGCCAGCCTCCGTCAACTTACTTATATGTTCCGCAGCTGCTGCCTCTGCCGCCGCTGCGCCGACGCCCGTTCCCGCATGTGTCCGCCATCTTTATGTCCAACCAGCCGCCGTCAACTTACTTATATGTGCCTTAGCTGCTGCCTCTGCCGCCGCTTCGCCGACGCCCGTCCCGGCTTGTGACCGCCATTTTTAAGCCCAACCAGCCGGCGTCAACTCAGTTATTTCTGCCGCAGCTGCTGCCTTTGCCGCCGCTTCGCCGACGCCCGTTCCCGCATGTGTCCGCCATCTTTATGATTAGCCAGCCTCCGTCAACTTACTTATATGTGCCTTAGCTGCTGCCTCTGCCGCCGCTTCGCCGACGCCCGTTCCCGCATGTGTCCGCCATCTTTATGATTAGCCAGTCTCCGTCAACTTACTTATATGTTCCGCAGCTGCTGCCTCTGCCGCCGCTGCGCCGACGCCCGTTCCCGCATGTGTCCGCCATCTTTATGTCCAACCAGCCGCCGTCAACTTACTTATATGTGCCGCATCTGCTACCTTTGCCGCCGCTGCGCCGACGGCCCGTTCCCGCATGTGTCCGCCATCTTTATGATTAGCCAGCCTCCGTCAACTTACTTATATGTTCCGCAGCTGCTGCCTCTGCCGCCGCTTAGCCGACGCCCGTTCCCGCATGTGTCCGCCATCTTTATGTCCAACCAGCCGCCGTCAACTTACTTATTTCTGCCGCAGCTGCTGCCTCTGCCGCCGCTGCGCCGACGCCCGTCCCGGCTTGTGACCGCCATCTTTATGTCCAACCAGCCGCCGTCAACTTACTTATATGTGCCGCAACTGCTACCTTTGCCGCCGCTGCGCCGACGCCCGTCCCCGCATGAGCCCGCCATTTTTATGATTAGCCAGCCTCCGTCAACTTACTTATATGTGCCGCATCTGCTACCTTTGCCGCCGCTGCGCCGACGCCCGTTCCCGCATGTGTCCGCCATCTTTATGAATAGCCAGCCTCCGTCAACTTACTTATATGTTCCGCAGCTGCTGCCTCTGCCGCCGCTGCGCCGACGCCCGTTCCCGCCTGTGTCCGCCATCTTTATGTCCAACCAGCCGCCGTCAACTTACTTATATGTGCCTTAGCTGCTCGCCGCTTCGCCGACGCCCGTCCCGGCTTGTGACCGCCATTTTTAAGCCCAACCAGCCGGCGTCAACTCAGTTATTTCTGCCGCAGCTGCTGCCTCTGCCGCCGCTTCGCCGACGCCCGTTCCCGCATGTGTCCGCCATCTTTATGATTAGCCAGCCTCCGTCAACTTACTTATATGTTCCGCAGCTGCTGCCTCTGCCGCCGCTGAGCCGACACCCGTTCCCGCATGTGTCCGCCATCTTTATGTCCAACCAGCCGCCGTCAACTTACTTATATGTGCCTTAGCTGCTGCCTCTGCCGCCGCTTCGCCGACGCCCGTCCCGGCTTGTGACCGCCATTTTTAAGCCCAACCAGCCGGCGTCAACTCAGTTATTTCTGCCGCAGCTGCTGCCTTTGCCGCCGCTGCGCCGACGCCCGTTCCCGCATGTGTCCGCCATCTTTATGTCCAACCAGCCTCCGTCAACTTACTTATATGTTCCAACCAGCCGCCGTCAACTTACTTATATGTGCCGCAACTGCTACCTTTGCCGCCGCTTCGCCGACGCCCGTCCCGGCTTGTGACCACCATTTTTAAGCCCAACCAGCCGGCTTCAACTCAGTTATTTGTGCCGCAGCTGCTGCCTTTGCCGCCGCTTCGCCGACGCCCGTTCCCGCATGTGTCCGCCATCTTTATGTTCAACCAGCCTCCGTAAACTTACTTACATGTTCCAACCAGCCGCCGTCAACTTACTTATATGTGCCGTAACTGCTACCTTTGCCGCCGCTGCGCCGACGCCCGTTCCCGCATGTGTCCGCCATCTTTATGATTAGCCAGCCTCCGTCAACTTACTTATATGTGCCGCATCTGCTACCTTTGCCGCCGCTGCGCCGACGCCCGTTCCCGCATGTGTCCGCCATCTTTATGATTAGCCAGTCTCCGTCAACTTACTTATATGTTCCGCAGCTGCTGCCTCTGCCGCCGCTGAGCCGACGCCCGTTCCCGCATATGTCCGCCATCTTTATGTCCAACCAGCCGCCGTCAACTTACTTATATGTGCCTTAGCTGCTCTTCGCCGCTTCGCCGACGCCCGTCCCGGCTTGTGACCGCCATTTTTAAGCCCAACCAGCCGGCGTCAACTCAGTTATTTCTGCCGCAGCTGCTGCCTCTGCCGCCGCTTCGCCGACGCCAGTTCCCGCATGTGTCCGCCATCTTTATGATTAGCCAGCCGCCGTCAACTTACTTATATGTTCCGAAGCTGCTGCCTCTGCCGCCGCTGCGCCGACGCCCGTTCCCGCATGTGTCCGCCATCTTTATGTTCAACCAGCCGCCGTCAACTTACTTATATTTTCCAACTAGCCGCCGTCAACTTACTTATATGTGCCCTAACTGCTACCTTTGCCGCCGCTGCGCCGACGCCCGTTCCCGCATGTGTCCGCCATCTTTATGTCCAACCAGCCGCCGTCAACTTACTTATATGTGCCTTAGCTGCTGCCTCTGCCGCCGCTTCGCCGACGCCCGTCCCGGCTTGTGACCGCCATTTTTAAGCCCAACCAGCCGGCGTCAACTCAGTTATTTCTGCCGCAGCTGCTGCCTTTGCCGCCGCTGCGCCGACGCCCGTTCCCGCATGTGTCCGCCATCTTTATGTCCAACCAGCCTCCGTAAACTTACTTATATGTTCCAACCAGCCGCCGTCAACTTACTTATATGTGCCCTAACTGCTACCTCTGCCGCCGCTTCGCCGACGCCCGTCCCGGCTTGTGACCGCCATTTTTAAGCCCAACCAGCCGGCGTCAACTCAGTTATTTCTGCCGCAGCTGCTGCCTTTGCCGCCGCTTCGCCGACGCCCGTTCCCGCATGTGTCCACCATCTTTATGCCCAACCAGCCTCCGTAAACTTACTTATATGTTCCAACCAGCCGCCGTCAACTTACTTATATGTGCCGTAACTGCTACCTCTGCCGCCGCTGCGCCGACGCCCGTTCCCGCATGTGTCCGCCATCTTTATGATTATCCAGCCTCCGTCAACTTACTTATATGTTCCGCAGCTGCTGCCTCTGCCGCCGCTGCGCCGACGCCCGTTCCCGCATGTGTCCGCCATCTTTATGTCCAACCAGCCGCCGTCAACTTACTTATATGTGCCTCAGCTGCTGCCTCTGCCGCCGCTTCGCCGACGCCCGTCCCAGCTTGTGACCGCCATTTTTAAGCCCAACCAGCCGGCGTCAACTCAGTTATTTCTGCCGCAGCTGCTGCCTCTGCCGCCGCTTCGCCGACGCCCGTCCCGGCTTGTGACCGCCATTTTTAAGCCCAACCAGCCGGCGTCAACTCAGTTATTTCTGCCGCAGCTGCTGCCTCTGCCGCCGCTTCGCCGACGCCAGTTCCCGCATGTGTCCGCCATCTTTATGATTAGCCAGCCTCCGTCAACTTACTTATATGTTCCGCAGCTGCTGCCTCTGCCGCCGCTGCGCCGACGCCCGTTCCCGCATGTGTCCGCCATCTTTATGTCCAACCAGCCGCCGTCAACTTACTTATATGTGCCGCAGCTGCTGCCTTTGCCGCCGCTTCGCCGACGCCCGTTCCCGCATGTGTCCGCCATCTTTATGAATAGCCAGCCTCCGTCAACTTACTTATATGTGCCGCAGCTGCTACCTCTGCCGCCGCTTCGCCGACGCCCGTCCCGGCTTGTGACCGCCATTTTTAAGCCCAACCAGCCGGCGTCAACTCAGTTATTTCTGCCGCAGCTGCTGCCTCTGCCGCCGCTTCGCCGACGCCCGTTCCCGCATGTGTCCGCCATCTTTATGATTAGCCAGCCTCCGTCAACTTACTTATATGTGCCGCATCTGCTACACTTGCCGCTGCTTTGCCGACGCCCGTTCCCGCATGTGTCCGCCATCTTTATGAATAGCCAGCCGCCGTCAACTTACTTATATGTGCCTTAGCTGCTGCCTCTGCCGCCGCTGCGCCGACACCCGTCCCTTCCTGTGCCCGCCATTTATAAGCCCAACCAGCCGCCGTCAACTTACTTATATGTTCCGCAGCTGCTGCCTCTGCCGCCGCTGCGCCGACACCCGTCCCGGCCTGTACTCGCCATTTTTAAGTCCAACCAGCCGCCGTCAACTTACTTATTTGTGTCTTAGCTGCTGCCTCTGCCGCCGCTGCGCCGACACCCGTCCCGGCTTGTGCCCGCCATTTTTAAGTCCAACCAGCCGCCGTCAACTTACTTATATGTTCCGCAGCTGCTGCCTCTGCCGCCGCTTCGCCGACGCCCGTCCCGGCTTGTGTCCGCCATTTTTAAGCCCAACCAGCCGCCGTCAACTTACTTATATGTGCCGCAGCTGCTGCCTCTGCCGCCGCTTCGCCGACGCCCGTCCCGGCTTGTGCCCGCCATTTATAATCCCAACCAGCCGCCGTCAACTTACTTATATGTTCCTCAGCTGCTGCCTCTGCCGCCGCTTCGCCGACTGCCGTCCCGGATTGTGTCCGCCATTTTTAAGCCCAACCAGCCACCGTCAACTCAATTATTTGTGCCTTAGCTGCTGCCTCTGCCGCCGCTGCGCCGACACCCGTCCCGGGTTGTGTCCGCCATTTTTAAGTCCAACCAGCCGCCGTCAACTTACTTATATGTTCCGCAGCTGCTGCCTCTGCCGCCGCTTCGCCGACACCCGTCCCGGCTTGTGTCCGCCATTTTTAAGCCCAACCAGCCACTGTCAACTCAATTATTTGTGTCTTAGCTGCTGCCTCTGCCGCCGCTGCGCCGACACCCGTCCCGTCCTGTGCCCGCCATTTATAAGCCCAACCAGCCGCCGTCAACTTACTTATATGTTCCGCAGCTGCTGCCTCTGCCGCCACTTCGCCGACGCCCGTCCCGGCTTGTGTCCGCCATTTTTAAGCCCAACCAGCCACCGTCAACTCAATTATTTGTGTCTTAGCTGCTGCCTCTGCCGCCGCTGCGCCGACACCCGTCCCGACCTGTGCCCGCCATTTTTAAGCCCAACCAGCCGCCGTCAACTTACTTATATGTTCCGCAGCTGCTGCCTCTGCCGCCGCTTCGCCGACGCCAGTTCCCGCATGTGTCCGCCATCTTTATGATTAGCCAGCCGCCGTCAACTTACTTATATGTGCCGCAGCTGCTGCCTTTGCCGCCGCTTAGCCGACGCCAGTTCCTGCATGTGTCCGCCATCTTTATGTCCAACCAGCCGCCGTCAACTTACTTATATGTTCCAACCAGCCGCCGTCAACTTACTTATATGTGCCCTAACTGCTACCTTTGCCGCCGCTGCGCCGACGCCCGTTCCCGCATGTGTCCGCCATCTTTATGATTAGCCAGCCTCCGTCAACTTACTTATATGTTCCGCAGCTGCTGCCTCTGCCGCCGCTGAGCCGACGCCCGTTCCCGCATGTGTCCGCCATCTTTATGATTAGCCAGCCTCCGTCAACTTACTTATATGTGCCGCAGCTGCTACCTTTGCCGCCGCTTCGCCGACGCCCGTCCCGGCTTGTGCCCGCCATTTTTATGCCCAACCAGCCGGTGTCAACTCAGTTATTTCTGCCGCAGCTGCTGCCTCTGCCGCCGCTTCGCCGACGCCCGTTCCCGCATGTGTCCGCCATCTTTATGATTAGCCAGCCTCCGTTAACTTACTTATATGTGCCGCATCTGCTACCTTTGCCGACGCCCGTTCCCGCATGTGTCCGCCATCTTTATGTCCAACCAGCCGCCGTCAACTTACTTATATGTGCCGCATCTGCTGCCTTTGCCGCCGCTGCGCCGACGCCCGTTCCCGCATGTGTCCGCCATCTTTATGATTAGCCAGCCTCCGTCAACTTACTTATATGTGCCGCATCTGCTACCTTTGCCGCCGCTGCGCCGACGCCCGTTCCCGCATGTGTCCGCCATCTTTATGAATAGCCAGCCTCCGTCAACTTACTTATATGTTCCGCAGCTGCTGCCTCTGCCGCCGCTGCGCCGACGCCCGTTCCCGCATGTGTCCGCCATCTTTATGTCCAACCAGACGCGGTTAACTTACTTATATGTGCCTTAGCTGCTGCCTCTGCCGCCGCTTCGCCGACGCCCGTCCCGGCTTGTGACCGCCATTTTTAAGTCCAACCAGCCGGCGTCAACTCAGTTATTTCTGCCGCATCTGCTACCTTTGCCGACGCCCGTTCCCGCATGTGTCCGCCATCTTTATGAATAGCCAGCCTCCGTCAACTTACTTATATGTTCCGCAGCTGCTGCCTCTGCCGCCGCTGCGCCGACGCCCGTTCCCGGCTTGTGCCCGCCATCTTTATGTCCAACCAGCCGCTGTCAACTTACTTATATGTGCCGCAGCTGCTACCTTTGCCGCCGCTGCGCCGACGCCCGTTCCCGCATGTGTCCGCCATCTTTATGTCCAACCAGCCGCCGTCAACTCACTTATTTGTGTCTTAGATGCTGCGTCTTCCGCCGCTGCGCCGACAACCGTCCCGGCTTGTGCCCGCCATTTTTAAGTCCAACCAGCCGCCGTCAACTTACTTATATGTGCCTTAGCTGCTGCCTCTGCCGCCGCTGCGCCGACAACCGTCCCTTCCTGTGCCCGCCGTCAACTTACTTATATGTTCCGCAGCTGCTGCCTCTGCCGCCGCTGCGCCGACAACCGTCCCGGCCTGTACCCGCCATTTATAAGGCCAACCAGCCGCCGTCAACTCAATTATTTGTGCCTTAGCTGCTGCCGCTTGGCCGACGCCCGTCCCGGCTTGTGACCGCCATTTTTAAGCCCAACCAGCCGGCGTCAACTCAGTTATTTCTGCCGCAGCTGCTGCCTCTGCCGCCGCTTCGCCGACGCCAGTTCCCGCATGTGTCCGCCATCTTTATGATTAGCCAGGCGCCGTCAACATACTTATATGTTCCACAGCTGCTGCCTCTGCCGCCGCTGAGCCGACGCCCGTTCCCGCATGTGTCCGCCATCTTTATGTCCAACCAGCCGCCGTCAACTTACTTATATGTTCCAACCAGCCGCCGTCAACTTACTTATATGTGCCCTAACTGCTACCTTTGCCGCCGCTGCGCCCGCGCCCGTTCCCGCATGTGTCCGCCATCTTTATGTCCAACCAGCCGCCGTCAACTTACTTATATGTGGCTTAGCTGCTGCCTCTGCCGCCGCTTCGCCGACGCCCGTCCCGGCTTGTGACCGCCATTTTTAAGCCCAACCAGCCGGCGTCAACTCAGTTATTTCTGCCGCTGCTGCTGCCTTTGCCGCCGCTGCGCCGACGCCCGTTCCCGCATATGTCCGCCATCTTTATGTCCAACCAGCCTCCGTAAACTTACTTATATGTTCCAACCAGCCGCCGTCAACTTACTTATATGTGCCCTAACTGCTACCTCTGCCGCCGCTTCGCCGACGCCCGTCCCGGCTTGTGACCGCCATTTTTAAGCCCAACCAGCCGGCGTCAACTCAGTTATTTCTGCCGCAGCTGCTGCCTTTGCCGCCGCTGCGCCGACGCCCGTTCCCGCATGTGTCCGCCATCTTTATGTCCAACCAGCCTCCGTAAACTTACTTATATGTTCCAACCAGCCGCCGTCAACTTACTTATATGTGCCCTAACTGCTACCTCTGCCGCCGCTGCGCCCGCGCCCGTTCCCGCATGTGTCCGCCATCTTTATGATTATCCAGCCTCCGTCAACTTACTTATATGTTCCGCAGCTGCTGCCTCTGCCGAAGCTGAGCCGACGCCCGTTCCCGCATGTGTCCGCCATCTTTATGTCCAATCAGCCGCCGTCAACTTACTTATATGTGGCTAAGCTGCTGCCTCTGCCGCCGCTTCGCCGACGCCCGTCCGAGCTTGTGACCGCCATTTTAAAGCCCAACCAGCCGGCGTCAACTCAGTTATTTCTGCCGCAGCTGCTGCCTCTGCCGCCGCTTCGCCGACGCCCGTCCCGGGTTGTGACCGCCATTTTAAAGCCCAACCAGCCGGCGTCAACTCAGTTATATCTGCCGCAGCTGCTGCCTCTGCCGCCGCTTCGCCGACGCCAGTTCCCGCATGTGTCCGCCATCTTTATGATTAGCCAGCCTTCGTCTACTTACTTATATGTTCCGCAGCTGCTGCCTCTGCCGCCGCTGAGCCGACTCCCGTTCCCGCATGTGTCCGCCATCTTTATGTCCAACCAGCCGCCGTCAACTTACTTATATGTGCCGCATCTGCTGCCTTTGTGCCGCTGCGCCGACGCCCGTTCCCGCATGTGTCCGCCATCTTTATGAATAGCCAGCCTCCGTAAACTAACTTATATGTGCCGCATCTGCTACCTCTGCCCCCGCTTCGCCGACGCCCGTCCCGGCTTGTGACCGCCATTCTTAAGCCCAACCAGCCGGTGTCAACTCAGTTATTTCTGCCGCAGCTGCTGCCTCGGCCGCCGCTTCGCCGACGCCCGTTCCCGCATGTGTCCGCCATCTTTATGATTAGCCAGCCTCCGTTAACTTACTTATATGTGCCGCATCTGCTACCTTTGCCGACGCCCGTTTCCGCATGTGTCCGCCATCTTTATGAATAGCCAGCCGCCGTCAACTTACTTATATGTGCCTTAGCTGCTGCCTCTGCCGCCGCTGCGCCGACAACCGTCCCTTCCTGTGCCCGCCATTTATAAGCCCAACCAGCCGCCGTCAACTTACTTATATGTTCCGCAGCTGCTGCCTCTGCCGCCGCTGCGCCGACAACCGTCCCGGCCTGTACCCGCCATTTATAAGGCCAACCAGCCGCCGTCAACTCAATTATTTGTGCCTTAGCTGCTGCCTCTGCCGCCGCTGCGCCGACAACCGTCCCGGCTTGTGCCTGCCATTTTTAAGTCCAACCAGCCGCCGTCAACTTACTTATATGTTCCGCAGCTGCTGCCTCTTCCGCCGCTTCGCCGACGCCCGTCTCGGTTTGTGTCCGCCATTTTTAAGCCCAACCAGCCGCCGTCAACTTACTTATATGTTCCGCAGCTGCTGCCTCTGCCGCCGCTTCGCCGACGCCCGTCCCGGCTTGTGCCCGCCATTTATAATCCCAACCAGCCGCCGTCAACTTACTTATATGTTCCTCAGCTGCTGCCTCTGCCGCCGCTTCGCCGACAACCGTCCCGGATTGTGTCCGCCATTTTTAAGCCCAACCAGCCACTGTCAACTCAATTATTTGTGTCTTAGCTGCTGCCTCTGCCGCCGCTGCGCCGACAACCGTCCCGGATTGTGTCCGCCATTTTTAAGTCCAACCAGCCGCCGTCAACTTACTTATATGTTCCGCAGCTGCTGCCTCTGCCGCCGCTGCGCCGACAACCGTCCCGGCTTGTGTCCGCCATTTTTAAGCCCAACCAGCCACTGTCAACTCAATTATTTGTGTCTTAGCTGCTGCCTCTGCCGCCGCTGCGCCGACAACCGTCCCGTCCTGTGCCCGCCATTTATAAGCCCAACCAGCCGCCGTCAACTTACTTATATGTTCCGCAGTTGCTGCCTCTGCCGCGGCTTCGCCGACGCCCGTCCCGGCTTGTGTCCGCCATTTTAAAGCCCAACCAGCCACTGTCAACTCAATTATTTGTGTCTTAGGTGCTGCCTCTGCCGCCGATGCGCCGACAACCGTCCCGACCTGTGCCCGCCATTTATAAGCCCAACCAGCCGCCGTCAACTTACTTATATGTTCCGCAGTTGCTGCCTCTGCCGCCGCTTCGCCGACGCCAGTTCTCGCATGTGTCCGCCATCTTTATGATTAGCCAGCCGCCGTCAATATACTTATATGTTCCACAGCTGCTGCCTCTGCCGCCGCTGAGCCGACGCCCGTTCCTGCATGTGTCCGCCATCTCTATGTCCAACCAGCCGCCGTCAACTGACTTATATGTTCCAACCAGCCGCCGTCAACTTACTTATATGTGCCCTAACTGCTACCTTTGCCGCCGCTGCGCCGACGCCCGTTCCCGCATGTGTCCGCCATCTTTATGATTAGCCAGCCTCCGTAAACTTACTTATATGTTCCGCAGCTGCTGCCTCTGCCGCCGCTGAGCCGACGCCCGTTCACGCATATGTCCGCCATCTTTATGATTAGCCAGCCTCCGTTAACTTACTTATATGTGCCGCATCTGCTACCTTTGCCGCCGCTTCGCCGACGCCCGTCCCGGCTTGTGACCGCCATTTTTAAGCACAACCAGCCGGTGTCAACTCAGTTATTTCTGCCGCAGCTGCTGCCTCTGCCGCCGCTTCGCCGACGCCCGTTCCCGCATGTGTCCGCCATCTTTATGATTAGCCAGCCTCCGTTAACTTACTTATATGTGCCGCATCTGCTACCTTTGCCGACGCCCGTTCCCGCATGTGTCCGCCATCTTTATGTCCAACCAGCCGCTGTCTACTTACTTATATGTGCCGCATCTGCTGCCTTTGCTGCCGCTGAGCCGACGCCCGTTCCCGCATATGTCCGCCATCTTTATGATTAGCCAGCCTCCGTAAACTTACTTATATGTGCCGCATCTGCTACCTTTGCCGCCGCTGCGCCGACGCCCGTTCCCGCATATGTCCGCCATCTTTATGAATAGCCAACCTCTGTCAACTTACTTATATGTTCCGCAGCTGCTGCCTCTGCCGCCGCTGAGCCGACGCCCGTTCCCGCATGTGTCCGCCATCTCTATGTCCAACCAGCCGCGGTCAACTTACTTATATGTGCCTTAGCTGCTGCCTCTGCCGCCGCTTCGCCAACGCCCGTCCCGGCTTATGACCACCATTTTTAAGTCCAACCAGCCGGCGTCAACTCAGTTATTTCTGCCGCATCTGCTACCTTTGCCGACGCCCGTTCCCGCATGTGTCCGCCATCTTTATGAATAGCCAGCCTCCGTCAACTTACTTATATGTTCCGCAGCTGCTGCCTCTGCCGAAGCTGAGCCGACGCCCGTTCCCGCTTGTGTCCGCCATCTTTATGTCCAACCAGCCGCTGTCTACTTACTTATATGTGCCGCATCTGCTACCTTTGCCGCCGCTGCGCCGACGCCCGTTCCCGCATGTGTCCGCCATCTTTATGTCCAACCAGCCGCCGTCAACTCAATTATTTGTGCCTTAGCTGCTGCCTCTGCCGCCACTGCGCCGACAACCGTCCCGGCTTGTGCCTGCCATTTTTAAGTCCAACCAGCCGCCGTCAACTTACTTACATGTGCCTTAGCTGCTGCCTCTGCCGCCGCTGCGCCGACAACCGTCCCTTCCTGTGCCCGCCGTCAACTTACTTATATGTTCCGCAGCTGCTGCCTCTGCCGCCGCTGCGCCGACAACCGTCCCGGCCTGTACCCGCCATTTATAAGGCCAACCAGCCGCCGTCAACTCAATTATTTGTGCCTTAGCTGCTGCCTCTGCCGCCGCTGCGCCGACAACCGTCCCGGCTTGTGCCTGCCATTTTGAAGTCCAACCAGCCGCCGTCAACTTACTTACATGTTCCGCAGCTGCTGCCTCTTCTGCCGCTTCGCTGACGCCCGTCTCGGTTTGTGTCCGCCATTTTTAAGCCCAACCAGCCGCCGTCAACTTACTTATATGTTCCGCAGCTGCTGCCTCTGCCGCCGCTTCGCCGACGCCCGTCCCGGCTTGTGCCCGCCATTTATAATCCCAACCAGCCGCCGTCAACTTACTTATATGTTCCTCAGCTGCTGCCTCTGCCGCCGCTTCGCCGACAACCGTCCCGGATTGTGTCCGCCATTTTTAAGCCCAACCAGCCACTGTCAACTCAATTATTTGTGTCTTAGCTGCTGCCTCTGCCGCCGCTGCGCCGACAACCGTCCCGGATTGTGTCCGCCATTTTTAAGTCCAACCAGCCGCCGTCAACTTACTTATATGTTCCGCAGCTGCTGCCTCTGCCGCCGCTGCGCCGACAACCGTCCCGGCTTGTGTCCGCCATTTTTAAGCCCAACCAGCCACTGTCAACTCAATTATTTGTGTCTTAGCTGCTGCCTCTGCCGCCGCTGCGCCGACAACCGTCCCGTCCTGTGCCCGCCATTTATAAGCCCAACCAGCCGCCGTCAACTTACTTATATGTTCCGCAGTTGCTGCCTCTGCCGCGGCTTCGCCGACGCCCGTCCCGGCTTGTGTCCGCCATTTTAAAGCCCAACCAGCCACTGTCAACTCAATTATTTGTGTCTTAGCTGCTGCCTCTGCCGCCGATGCGCCGACAACCGTCCCGACCTGTGCCCGCCATTTATAAGCCCAACCAGCCGCCGTCAACTTACTTATATGTTCCGCAGTTGCTGCCTCTGCAGCCGCATCGCCGACGCCAGTTCCCGCATGTGTCCGCCATCTTTATGATTAGCCAGCCGCCGTCAATATACTTATATGTTCCACAGCTGCTGCCTCTGCCGCCGCTGAGCCGACGCCCGTTCCTGCATGTGTCCGCCATCTCTATGTCCAACCAGCCGCCGTCAACTTACTTATATGTTCCAACCAGCCGCCGTCAACTTACTTATATGTGCCCTAACTGCTACCTTTGCCGCCGCTGCGCCGACGCCCGTTCCCGCATGTGTCCGCCATCTTTATGATTAGCCAGCCTCCGTAAACTTACTTATATGTTCCGCAGCTGCTGCCTCTGCCGACGCTGAGCCGACGCCCGTTCACGCATATGTCCGCCATCTTTATGATTAGCCAGCCTCCGTTAACTTACTTATATGTGCCGCATCTGCTACCTTTGCCGCCGCTTCGCCGACGCCCGTCCCGGCTTGTGACCGCCATTTTTAAGCCCAACCAGCCGGTGTCAACTCAGTTATTTCTGCCGCAGCTGCTGCCTCGGCCGCCGCTTCGCCGACGCCCGTTTCCGCATGTGTCCGCCATCTTTATGATTAGCCAGCCTCCGTTAACTTACTTATATGTGCCGCATCTGCTACCTTTGCCGACGCCCGTTCCCGCATGTGTCCGCCATCTTTATGTCCAACCAGCCGCTGTCTACTTACTTATATGTGCCGCATCTGCTGCCTTTGCTGCCGCTGAGCCGACGCCCGTTCCCGCATATGTCCGCCATCTTTATGATTAGCCAGCCTCCGTAAACTTACTTATATGTGCCGCATCTGCTACCTTTGCCGCCGCTGCGCCGACGCCCGTTCCCGCATATGTCCGCCATCTTTATGAATAGCCAACCTCTGTCAACTTACTTATATGTTCCGCAGCTGCTGCCTCTGCCGCCGCTGAGCCGACGCCCGTTCCCGCATGTGTCCGCCATCTCTATGTCCAACCAGCCGCGGTCAACTTACTTATATGTGCCTAAGCTGCTGCCTCTGCCGCCGCTTCGCCAACGCCCGTCCCGGCTTATGACCACCATTTTTAAGTCCAACCAGCCGGCGTCAACTCAGTTATTTCTGCCGCATCTGCTACCTTTGCCGACGCCCGTTCCCGCATGTGTCCGCCATCTTTATGAATAGCCAGCCTCCGTCAACTTACTTATATGTTCCGCAGCTGCTGCCTCTGCCGAAGCTGAGCCGACGCCCGTTCCCGCTTGTGTCCGCCATCTTTATGTCCAACCAGCCGCTGTCTACTTACTTATATGTGCCGCATCTGCTACCTTTGCCGCCGCTGCGCCGACGCCCGTTCCCGCATGTGTCCGCCATCTTTATGTCCAACCAGCCGCCGTCAACTCAATTATTTGTGCCTTAGCTGCTGCCTCTGCCGCCACTGCGCCGACAACCGTCCCGGCTTGTGCCTGCCATTTTTAAGTCCAACCAGCCGCCGTCAACTTACTTACATGTTCCGCAGCTGCTGCCTCTGCCGCCGATGCGCCGACAACCGTCCCGTCCTGTGCCCGCCATTTATAAGCCCAACCAGCCGCCGTCAACTTACTTATATGTTCCGCAGTTGCTGCCTCTGCCGCCGCTTCGCCGACGCCCGTCCCGGCTTGTGTCCGCCATTTTAAAGCCCAACCAGCCACTGTCAACTCAATTATTTGTGTCTTAGCTGCTGCCTCTGCCGCCGATGCGCCGACAACCGTCCCGACCTGTGCCCGCCATTTATAAGCCCAACCAGCCGCCGTCAACTTACTTATATGTTCCGCAGTTGCTGCCTCTGCCGCCGCATCGCCGACGCCAGTTCCCGCATGTGTCCGCCATCTTTATGATTAGCCAGCCGCCGTCAATATACTTATATGTTCCACAGCTGCTGCCTCTGCCGCCGCTGAGCCGACGCCCGTTCCTGCATGTGTCCGCCATCTCTATGTCCAACCAGCCGCCGTCAACTTACTTATATGTTCCAACCAGCCGCCGTCAACTTACTTATATGTGCCCTAACTGCTACCTTTGCCGCCGCTGCGCCGACGCCCGTTCCCGCATGTGTCCGCCATCTTTATGATTAGCCAGCCTCCGTAAACTTACTTATATGTTCCGCAGCTGCTGCCTCTGCCGACGCTGAGCCGACGCCCGTTCACGCATATGTCCGCCATCTTTATGATTAGCCAGCCTCCGTTAACTTACTTATATGTGCCGCATCTGCTACCTTTGCCGCCGCTTCGCCGACGCCCGTCCCGGCTTGTGACCGCCATTTTTAAGCCCAACCAGCCGGTGTCAACTCAGTTATTTCTGCCGCAGCTGCTGCCTCGGCCGCCGCTTCGCCGACGCCCGTTCCCGCATGTGTCCGCCATCTTTATGATTAGCCAGCCTCCGTTAACTTACTTATATGTGCCGCATCTGCTACCTTTGCCGACGCCCGTTCCCGCATGTGTCCGCCATCTTTATGTCCAACCAGCCGCTGTCTACTTACTTATATGTGCCGCATCTGCTGCCTTTGCTGCCGCTGAGCCGACGCCCGTTCCCGCATATGTCCGCCATCTTTATGATTAGCCAGCCTCCGTAAACTTACTTATATGTGCCGCATCTGCTACCTTTGCCGCCGCTGCGCCGACGCCCGTTCCCGCATATGTCCGCCATCTTTATGAATAGCCAGCCTCTGTCAACTTACTTATATGTTCCGCAGCTGCTGCCTCTGCCGCCGCTGAGCCGACGCCCGTTCCCGCATGTGTCCGCCATCTCTATGTCCAACCAGCCGCGGTCAACTTACTTATATGTGCCTTAGCTGCTGCCTCTGCCGCCGCTTCGCCAACGCCCGTCCCGGCTTATGACCGCCATTTTTAAGTCCAACCAGCCGGCGTCAACTCAGTTATTTCTGCCGCATCTGCTACCTTTGCCGACGCCCGTTCCCGCATGTGTCCGCCATCTTTATGAATAGCCAGCCTCCGTCAACTTACTTATATGTTCCGCAGCTGCTGCCTCTGCCGAAGCTGAGCCGACGCCCGTTCCCGCTTGTGTCCGCCATCTTTATGTCCAACCAGCCGCTGTCAACTTACTTATATGTGCCGCATCTGCTACCTTTGCCGCCGCTGCGCCGACGCCCGTTCCCGCATGTGTCCGCCATCTTTATGTCCAACCAGCCGCCGTCAACTCAATTATTTGTGTCTTAGCTGCTGCCTCTGCCGCCGCTGCGCCGACAACCGTCCCGGCTTGTGCCCGCCATTTTTAAGTCCAACCAGTCGCCGTCAACTTACTTATATGTTCCGCAGCTGCTGCCTCTGCCGCCGCTTCGCCGACGCCCGTCTCGGTTTGTGTCCGCCATTTATAAGCCCAACCAGCCGCCGTCAACTTACTTATATGTTCCGCAGCTGCTGCCTCTGCCGCCGCTTCGCCGACGCCCGTCCCGGCTTGTGTCCGCCATTTTAAAGCCCAACCAGCCACTGTCAACTCAATTATTTGTGTCTTAGCTGCTGCCTCTGCCGCCGATGCGCCGACAACCGTCCCGACCTGTGCCCGCCATTTATAAGCCCAACCAGCCGCCGTCAACTTACTTATATGTTCCGCAGTTGCTGCCTCTGCCGCCGCTTCGCCGACGCCAGTTCCCGCATGTGTCCGCCATCTTTATGATTAGCCAGCCGCCGTCAATATACTTATATGTTCCGCAGCTGCTGCCTCTGCCGCCGCTGAGCCGACGCCCGTTCCTGCATGTGTCCGCCATCTTTATGTCCAACCAGCCGCCGTCAACTTACTTATATGTTCCAACCAGCCGCCGTCAACTTACTTATATGTGCCCTAACTGCTACCTTTGCCGCCGCTGCGCCGACGCCCGTTCCCGCATGTGTCCGCCATCTTTATGATTAGCCAGCCTCCGTAAACTTACTTATATGTTCCGCAGCTGCTGCCTCTGCCGACGCTGCGCCGACGCCCGTCCCGCATATGTCCGCCATCTTTATGATTAGCCAGCCTCCGTCAACTTACTTATATGTGCCCCAGCTGCTACCTTTGCCGCCGCTTCGCCGACGCCCGTCCCGGCTTGTGCCCGCCATTTTTAAGCCCAACCAGCCGCTGTCAACTCAGTTATTTCTGCCGCAGCTGCTGCCTCTGCCGCCGCTTCGCCGACGCCCGTTTCCGCATGTGTCCGCCATCTTTATGATTAGCCAGCCTCCGTTAACTTACTTATATGTGCCGCATCCGCTACCTTTGCCGACGCCCGTTCCCGCATGTGTCCGCCATCTTTATGTCCAACCAGCCGCTGTCTACTTACTTATATGTGCCGCATCTGCTGCCTTTGCTGCCGCTGAGCCGACGCCCGTTCCCGCATATGTCCGCCATCTTTATGATTAGCCAGCCTCCGTAAACTTACTTATATGTGCCGCATCTTCTACCTTTGCCGCCGCTTCGCCGACGCCCGTTCCCGCATGTGTCCGCCATCTTTATGAATAGCCAGCCTCCGTCAACTTACTTATATGTTCCGCAGCTGCTGCCTCTGCCGCCGCTGAGCCGACGCCCGTTCCCGCATGTGTCCGCCATCTTTATGTCCAACCAGCCGCGGTCAACTTACTTATATGTGCCGCAACTGCTGCCTCTGCCGCCGCTTCGCCAACGCCCGTCCCGGCTTGTGACCGCCATTTTTAAGCCCAACCAGCCGGCGTCAACTCAGTTATTTCTGCCGCATCTGCTACCTTTGCCGACGCCCGTTCCCGCATGTGTCCGCCATCTTTATGAATAGCCAGCCTCCGTCAACTTACTTATATGTTCCGCAGCTGCTGCCTCTGCCGAAGCTGCGCCGACGCCCGTTCCCGCTTGTGTCCGCCATCTTTATGTCCAACCAGCCGCTGTCTACTTACTTATATGTGCCGCATCTGCTACCTTTGCCGCCGCTGCGCCGACGCCCGTTCCCGCATGTGTCCGCCATCTTTATGTCCAACCAGCCGCCGTCAACTCAATTATTTGTGCCTTAGCTGCTGCCTCTGCCGCCACTGCGCCGACAACCGTCCCGGCTTGTGCCCGCCATTTTTAAGTCCAACCAGCCGCCGTCAACTTACTTACATGTTCCGCAGCTGCTGCCTCTGCCGCCGATGCGCCGACAACCGTCCCGTCCTGTGCCCGCCATTTATAAGCCCAACCAGCCGCCGTCAACTTACTTATATGTTCCGCAGTTGCTGCCTCTGCCGCCGCTTCGCCGACGCCCGTCCCGGCTTGTGTCCGCCATTTTAAAGCCCAACCAGCCACTGTCAACTCAATTATTTGTGTCTTAGCTGCTGCCTCTGCCGCCGATGCGCCGACAACCGTCCCGACCTGTGCCCGCCATTTATAAGCCCAACCAGCCGCCGTCAACTTACTTATATGTTCCGCAGTTGCTGCCTCTGCCGCCGCTTCGCCGACGCCAGTTCCCGCATGTGTCCGCCATCTTTATGATTAGCCAGCCGCCGTCAATTTACTTATATGTTCCGCAGCTGCTGCCTCTGCCGCCGCTGAGCCGACGCCCGTTCCTGCATGTGTCCGCCATCTTTATGTCCAACCAGCCGCCGTCAACTTACTTATATGTTCCAACCAGCCGCCGTCAACTTACTTATATGTGCCCTAACTGCTACCTTTGCCGCCGCTGCGCCGACGCCCGTTCCCGCATGTGTCCGCCATCTTTATGATTAGCCAGTCTCCGTCAACTTACTTATATGTTCCGCAGCTGCTGCCTCTGCCGCCGCTGCGCCGACGCCCGTTCACGCATGTGTCCGCCATCTTTATGATTAGCCAGCCTCCGTCAACTTACTTATATGTGCCGCATCTGCTACCTTTGCCGCCGCTTCGCCGACGCCCGTCCCGGCTTGTGACCGCCATTTTTAAGCCCAACCAGCCGGTGTCAACTCAGTTATTTCTGCCGCAGCTGCTGCCTCTGCCGCCGCTTCGCCGACGCCCGTTCCCGCATGTGTCCGCCATCTTTATGATTAGCCAGCCTCCGTCAACTTACTTATATGTGCCGCAGCTGCTACACTTGCCGCTGCTTTGCCGACGCCCGTTCCCGCATGTGTCCGCCATCTTTATGCCCAACCAGCCGCCGTCAACTTACTTATATGTGCCGCAGCTGCTGCCTTTGCTGCCGCTGCGCCGACGCCCGTTCCCGCATGTGTCCGCCATCTTTATGATTAGCCAGCCTCCGTCAACTTACTTATATGTGCCGCATCTGCTACCTTTGCCGCCGCTGCGCCGACGCCCGTTCCCGCATGTGTCCGCCATCTTTATGAATAGCCAGCCTCTGTCAACTTACTTATATGTTCCGCAGCTGCTGCCTCTGCCGCCGCTGCGCCGACAACCGTCCCGGCCTGTGCCCGCCATTTTTAAGCCCAACCAGCCGCCGTCAACTCAATTATTTGTGCCTTAGCTGCTGCCTCTGCCGCCGCTTCGCCAACGCCCGTCCCGGCTTATGACCACCATTTTTAAGTCCAACCAGCCGGCGTCAACTCAGTTATTTCTGCCGCATCTGCTGCCTTTGCCGACGCCCGTTCCCGCATGTGTCCGCCATCTTTATGAATAGCCAGCCTCCGTCAACTTACTTATATGTTCCGCAGCTGCTGCCTCTGCCGAAGCTGCGCCGACGCCCGTTCCCGCTTGTGTCCGCCATCTTTATGTCCAACCAGCCGCTGTCAACTTACTTATATGTGCCGCATCTGCTACCTTTGCCGCCGCTGCGCCGACGCCCGTTCCCGCATGTGTCCGCCATCTTTATGTCCAACCAGCCGCCGTCAACTCAATTATTTGTGCCTTAGCTGCTGCCTCTGCCGCCACTGCGCCGACAACCGTCCCGGCTTGTGCCTGCCATTTTTAAGTCCAACCAGCCGCCGTCAACTTACTTACATGTTCCGCAGCTGCTGCCTCTGCCGCCGCTTCGCTGACGCCCGTCTCGGTTTGTGTCCGCCATTTATAATCCCAACCAGCCGCCGTCAACTTACTTATATGCTCCGCAGCTGCTGCCTCTGCCGCCGCTGCGCCGACGCCCGTCCCGGCTTGTGTCCGCCATTTTAAAGCCCAACCAGCCACTGTCAACTCAATTATTTGTGTCTTAGCTGCTGCCTCTGCCGCCGCTGCGCCGACAACCGTCCCGACCTGTGCCCGCCATTTATAAGCCCAACCAGCCGCCGTCAACTTACTTATATGTTCCGCAGTTGCTGCCTCTGCCGCCGCTTCGCCGACGCCCGTCCCGGCTTGTGTCCGCCATTTTGAAGCCCAACCAGCCACTGTCAACTCAATTATTTGTGTCTTAGCTGGTGCCTCTGCCGCCGCTGCGCCGACAACCGTCCCGGCCTGTGCCCGCCATTTATAAGCCCAACCAGCCGGCGTCAACTTACTTATATGTTCCGCAGCTGCTGCCTCTGCCGCCGCTTCGCCGACAACCGTCCCGGCTTGTGCCCGCCATTTATAAGCCCAACCAGCCGCCGTCAACTTACTTATATGTTCCGCAGCTGCTGCCTCTGCGGCCGCTGCGCCGACAACCGTCCCGGCCTGTGCCCGCCATTTATAAGCCCAACCAGCCGCCGTCAACTAACTTATATGTTCCGCAGCTGCTGCCTCTGCCGCCGCTGCGCCGACAACCGTCCCGGCTTGTGCCCGCCATTTATAAGCCCAACCAGCCGCCGTCAACTTACTTATATGTTCCGCAGCTGCTGCCTCTGCCGCCGCTGCGCCGACACCCGTCCCGGTTTGTGTCCGCCATTTTTAAGTCCAACCAGCCGCCGTCAACTTACTTATATGTTCCGCAGCTGCTGCCTCTGCCGCCGCTGCGCCGACAACCGTCCCGGCTTGTGTCCGCCATTTTGAAGCCCAACCAGCCACTGTCAACTCAATTATTTGTGTCTAAGCTGCTGCCTCTGCCGCCGCTGCGCCGACAACCGTCCCGGCTTGTGTCCGCCATTTATAAGCCCAACCAGCCGCCGTCAACTTACTTATATGTTCCGCAGCTGCTGCCTCTGCCGCCGCTTCGCCGACAACCGTCCCGGCTTGTGCCCGCCATTTTTAAGCCCAACCAGCCGCCGTCAACTCAATTATTTGTGCCTTAGCTGCTGCCTCTGCCGCCGCTGCGCCGACAACCGTCCCGGTTTGTGTCCGCCATTTTTAAGCCCAACCAGCCGCCGTCAACTTACTTATATGTTCCGCAGCTGCTGCCTCTGCCGCCGCTGCGCCGACAACCGTCCCGGTTTGTGCCCGCCATTTTTAAGCCCAACCAGCCGCCGTCAACTTACTTATATGTTCCGCAGCTGCTGCCTCTGCCGCCGCTGCGCCGACAACCGTCCCGGCCTGTGCCCGCCATTTATAAGCCCAACCAGCCGCCGTCAACTTACTTATATGTTCCGCAGCTGCTGCCTCTGCCGCCGCTTCGCCGACAACCGTCCCGGCCTGTGCCCGCCATTTATAAGCCCAACCAGCCGCCTTCAACTTACTTATATGTTCCGCAGCTGCTGCCTCTGCGGCCGCTGCGCCGACAACCTTCCCGGTTTGTGTCCGCCATTTTTAAGTCCAACCAGCCGCCGTCAACTTACTTATATGTTCCGCAGCTGCTGCCTCTGCCGCCGCTGCGCCGACAACCGTCAAGGCTTGTGTCCGCCATTTTGAAGCCCAACCAGCCACTGTCAACTCAATTATTTGTGTCTAAGCTGCTGCCTCTGCCGCCGCTGCGCCGACAACCGTCCCGGCTTGTGTCCGCCATTTATAAGCCCAACCAGCCGCCGTCAACTTACTTATATGTTCCGCAGCTGCTGCCTCTGCCGCCGCTGCGCCGACAACCGTCCCGGCTTGTGCCCGCCATTTTTAAGCCCAACCAGCCGCCGTCAACTCAATTATTTGTGCCTTAGCTGCTGCCTCTGCCGCCGCTGCGCCGACAACCGTCCCGGTTTGTGTCCGCCATTTTTAAGCCCAACCAGCCGCCGTCAACTTACTTATATGTTCCGCAGCTGCTGCCTCTGCCGCCGCTGCGCCGACAACCGTCCCGGTTTGTGCCCGCCATTTTTAAGCCCAACCAGCCGCCGTCAACTTACTTATATGTTCCGCAGCTGCTGCCTCTGCCGCCGCTGCGCCGACAACCGTCCCGGCTTGTGTCCGCCATTTTGAAGCCCAACCAGCCACTGTCAACTCAATTATTTGTGCCTTAGCTGCTGCCTCTGCCGCCGCTCGCCGACAACCGTCCCGGCTTGTGCCCGCCATTTTTAAGCCCAACCAGCCGCCGTCAACTTACTTATATGTTCCGCAGCTGCTGCCTCTGCCGCCGCTGCGCCGACAACCGTCCTGGCTTGTGTCCGCCATTTTTAAGCCCAACCAGCCGCCGTCAACTTACTTATATGTTCCGCAGCTGCTGCCTCTGCCGCCGCTGCGCCGACAACCGTCCCGGCTTGTGCCCGCCATTTATAAGCCCAACCAGCCGCCGTCAACTTACTTATATGTTCCGCAGCTGCTGCCTCTGCCGCCGCTTCGCCGACGCCCGTCCCGGTTTGTGTCCGCCATTTTTAAGCCCAACCAGCCGCCGTCAACTTACTTATATGTTCCGCAGCTGCTGCCTCTGCCGCCGCTTCGCCGACGCCCGTCCCGGTTTGTGTCCGCCATTTTTAAGCCCAACCAGCCGCCGTCAACTTACTTATATGTTCCGCAGCTGCTGCCTCTGCCGCCGCTGCGCCGACAACCGTCCCGGCCTGTGCCCGCCATTTATAAGCCCAACCAGCCGCCGTCAACTTACTTATATGTTCCGCAGCTGCTGCCTCTGCCGCCGCTGCGCCGACAACCGTCCCGGTTTGTGTCCGCCATTTTTAAGTCCAACCAGCCGCCGTCAACTTACTTATATGTTCCGCAGCTGCTGCCTCTGCCGCCGCTTCGCCGACACCCGTCCCGGCTTGTGTCCGCCATTTTTAAGCCCAACCAGCCGCCGTCAACTTACTTATATGTTCCGCAGCTGCTGCCTCTGCCGCCGCTGCGCCGACAACCGTCCCGGTTTGTGTCCGCCATTTTAAAGCCCAACCAGCCGCCGTCAACTTACTTATATGTTCCGCAGCTGCTGCCTCTGCCGCCACTTCGCCGACGCCCGTCCCGGTTTGTGTCCGCCATTTTTAAGCCCAACCAGCCGCCGTCAACTTACTTATATGTTCCGCAGCTGCTGCCTCTGCCGCCGCTGCGCCGACAACCGTCCCGGCCTGTGCCCGCCATTTATAAGCCCAACCAGCCGCTGTCAACTTACTTATATGTTCCGCAGCTGCTGCCACTGCCGCCGCTTCGCCGACAACCGTCCCGGCTTGTGCCCGCCATTTTTAAGCCCAACCAGCCGCCGTCAACTTACTTATATGTTCCGCAGCTGCTGCCTCTGCCGCCGCTGCGCCGACAACCGTCCCGGCTTGTGCCCGCCATTTATAAGCCCAACCAGCCGCCGTCAACTTACTTATATGTTCCGCAGCTGCTGCCTCTGCCGCCGCTTCGCCGACAACCGTCCCGGCTTGTGCCCGCCATTTTTAAGCCCAACCAGCCGCCGTCAACTTACTTATATGTTCCGCAGCTGCTGCCTCTGCCGCCGCTGCGCCGACAACCGTCCCGGCTTGTGCCCGCCATTTATAAGCCCAACCAGCCGCCGTCAACTTACTTATATGTTCCGCAGCTGCTGCCTCTGCCGCCGCTGCGCCGACAACCGTCCCGGTTTGTGTCCGCCATTTTTAAGTCCAACCAGCCGCCGTCAACTTACTTATATGTTCCGCAGCTGCTGCCTCTGCCGCCGCTTCGCCGACACCCGTCCCGGCTTGTGTCCGCCATTTTTAAGCCCAACCAGCCGCCGTCAACTTACTTATATGTTCCGCAGCTGCTGCCTCTGCCGCCGCTGCGCCGACAACCGTCCCGGTTTGTGTCCACCATTTTAAAGCCCAACCAGCCGCCGTCAACACACTTATATGTTCCGCAGCTGCTGCCTCTGCCGCCGCTGCGCCGACAACCGTCCCGGCCTGTGCCCGCCATTTATAAGCCAAACCAGCCGCCGTCAACTTACTTATATGTTCCGCAGCTGCTGCCTCTGCCGCCGCTGCGCCGACAACCGTCCCGGTTTGTGTCCACCATTTTAAAGCCCAACCAGCCGCCGTCAACACACTTATATGTTCCGCAGCTGCTGCCTCTGCCGCCGCTGCGCCGACAACCGTCCCGGCTTGTGGCCGCCATTTATAAGCCCAACCAGCCGCCGTCAACTTACTTATATGTTCCGCAGCTGCTGCCTCTGCCGCCGCTGCGCCGACAACCGTCCCGGCTTGTGCCCGCCATTTATAAGCCCAACCAGCCGCCGTCAACTTACTTATATGTTCCGCAGCTGCTGCCTCTGCCGCCGCTGCGCCGACAACCGTCCCGGCTTGTGCCCGCCATTTATAAGCCCAACCAGCCGCCGTCAACTTACTTATATGTTCCGCAGCTGCTGCCTCTGCCGCCGCTGCGCCGACAACCGTCCCGGCTTGTGCCCGTTATTTATAAGCCCAACCAGCCGCCGTCAACTTACTTATATGTTCCGCAGCTGCTGCCTCTGCCGCCGCTGCGCCGACAACCGTCCCGGTTTGTGTCCGCCATTTTGAAGCCCAACCAGCCGCCGTCAACTTACTTATATGTTCCGCAGCTGCTGCCTCTGCCGCCGCTTCGCCGACGCCCGTCCCGGCTTGTGCCCGCCATTTATAAGCCCAACCAGCCGCCGTCAACTTACTTATATGTTCCGCAGCTGCTGCCTCTGCCGCCGCTGCGCCGACAACGGTCCCGGCTTGTGCCCGCCATTTTTAAGCCCAACCAGCCGCCGTCAACTTCCTTATATGTTCCGCAGCTGCTGCCTCTGCCGCCGCTGCGCCGACAGCCGTCCCGGCTTGTGCCCGCCATTTTGAAGCCCAACCAGCCGCCGTCAATTTACTTATATGTTCCGCAGCTGCTGCCTCTGCCGCCGCTGCGCCGACAACCGTCCCGGCTTGTGCCCGCCATTTATAAGCCCAACCAGCCGCCGTCAACTTACTTATATGTTCCGCAGCTGCTGCCTCTGCCGCAGCTTCGCCGACGCCCGTCCCGGCTTGTGCCCGCCATTTATAAGCCCAACCAGCCGCCGTCAACTTACTTATATGTTCCGCAGCTGCTGCCTCTGCCGCCGCTGCGCCGACAACCGTCCCGGCCTGTGCCCGCCATTTATAAGCCCAACCAGCCGCCGTCAACTTACTTATATGTTCCGCAGCTGCTGCCTCTGCCGCCGCTGCGCCAACAACCGTCCCGGCTTGTGCCCGCCATTTTTAAGCCCAACCAGCCGCCGTCAACTCAATTATTTGTGCCTTAGCTGCTGCCTCTGCCGCCGCTTCGCCGACGCCCGTCCCGGCTTGTGCCCGCCAATTTTAAGCCCAACCAGCCGCCGTCAACTTCCTTATATGTTCCGCAGCTGCTGCCTCTGCCGCCGCTGCGCCGACAACCGTCCCGGCCTGTGCCCGCCATTTATAAGCCCAACCAGCCGCCGTCAACTTACTTATATGTTCCGCAGCTGCTGCCTCTGCCGCCGCTTCGCCGACGCCCGTCCCGGTTTGTGTCCGCCATTTTTAAGCCCAACCAGCCGCCGTCAACTTACTTATATGTTCCGCAGCTGCTGCCTCTGCCGCCGCTTCGCCGACGCCCGTCCCGGTTTGTGTCCGCCATTTTTAAGCCCAACCAGCCGCCGTCAACTTACTTATATGTTCCGCAGCTGCTGCCTCTGCCGCCGCTGCGCCGACAACCGTCCCGGCTTGTGCCCGCCATTTATAAGCCCAACCAGCCGCCGTCAACTTACTTATATGTTCCGCAGCTGCTGCCTCTGCCGCCGCTTCGCCGACAACCGTCCCGGCTTGTGCCCGCCATTTTTAAGCCCAACCAGCCGCCGTCAACTTACTTATATGTTCCGCAGCTGCTGCCTCTGCCGCCGCTGCGCCGACAACCGTCCCGGTTTGTGTCCGCCATTTTTAAGCCCAACCAGCCGCCGTCAACTTACTTATATGTTCCGCAGCTGCTGCCTCTGCCGCCGCTTCGCCGACGCCCGTCCCGGCTTGTGTCCGCCATTTTAAAGCCCAACCAGCCACTGTCAACTCAATTATTTGTGTCTTAGCTGCTGCCTCTGCCGCCGCTGCGCCGACAACCGTCCCGGCTTGTGCCCGCCATTTATAAGCCCAACCAGCCGCCGTCAACTTACTTATATGTTCCGCAGCTGCTGCCTCTGCCGCCGCTTCGCCGACGCCCGTCCCGGCTTGTGTCCGCCATTTTGAAGCCCAACCAGCCACTGTCAACTCAATTATTTGTGTCTTAGCTGCTGCCTCTGCCGCCGCTGCGCCGACAACCGTCCCGGCTTGTGCCCGCCATTTATAAGCCCAACCAGCCGCCGTCAACTTACTTATATGTTCCGCAGCTGCTGCCTCTGCCGCCGCTTCGCCGACAACCGTCCCGGCTTGTGCCCGCCATTTATAAGCCCAACCAGCCGCCGTCAACTTACTTATATGTTCCGCAGCTGCTGCCTCTGCCGCCGCTGCGCCGACAACCGTCCCGGCTTGTGCCCGCCATTTTTAAGTCCAACCAGCCGCCGTCAACTTACTTATATGTTCCGCAGCTGCTGCCTCTGCCGCCGCTTCGCCGACAACCGTCCCGGCTTGTGCCCGCCATTTATAAGCCCAACCAGCCGCCGTCAACTTACTTATATGTTCCGCAGCTGCTGCCTCTGCCGCCGCTTCGCCGACAACCGTCCCGGCTTGTGCCCGCCATTTATAAGCCCAACCAGCCGCCGTCAACTTACTTATATGTTCCGCAGCTGCTGCCTCTGCCGCCGCTGCGCCGACAACCGTCCCGGTTTGTGTCCGCCATTTTTAAGCCCAACCAGCCGCCGTCAACTTACTTATATGTTCCGCAGCTGCTGCCTCTGCCGCCGCTGCGCCGACAACCGTCAAGGCTTGTGTCCGCCATTTTGAAGCCCAACCAGCCACTGTCAACTCAATTATTTGTGTCTAAGCTGCTGCCTCTGCCGCCGCTGCGCCGACAACCGTCCCGGCTTGTGTCCGCCATTTATAAGCCCAACCAGCCGCCGTCAACTTACTTATATGTTCCGCAGCTGCTGCCTCTGCCGCCGCTGCGCCGACAACCGTCCCGGCCTGTGCCCGCCATTTTTAAGCCCAACCAGCCGCCGTCAACTCAATTATATGTTCCGTAGCTGCTGCCTCTGCCGCCGCTGCGCCGACAACCGTCCCGGTTTGTGTCCGCCATTTTTAAGCCCAACCAGCCGCCGTCAACTTCCTTATATGTTCCGCAGCTGCTGCCTCTGCCGCCGCTTCGCCGACAACCGTCCTGGCTTGTGCCCGCCATTTTTAAGCCCAACCAGCCGCCGTCAACTTACTTATATGTTCCGCAGCTGCTGCCTCTGCCGCCGCTGCGCCGACAACCGTCCCGGTTTGTGTCCGCCATTTTTAAGCCCAACCAGCCGCCGTCAACTCACTTATATGTTCCGCAGCTGCTGCCTCTGCCGCCGCTGCGCCGACAACCGTCCCGGCTTGTGCCCGCCATTTATAAGCCCAACCAGCCGCCGTCAACTTACTTATATGTTCCGCAGCTGCTGCCTCTGCCGCCGCTGCGCCGACAACCGTCCCGGCTTGTGCCCGCCATTTTTAAGTCCAACCAGCCGCCGTCAACTTACTTATTTGTTGCTTAGCTGCTGCCTCTGCCGCCGCTGCGCCGACGCCCGTCCCGGCTTGTGCCCGCCATTTTTAAGCCCAACCAGCCGCCGTCAACTTACTTATATGTTCCGCAGCTGCTGCCTCTGCCGCCGCTGCGCCGACAACCGTCCCGGCTTGTGCCCGCCATTTATAAGCCCAACCAGCCGCCGTCAACTTACTTATATGTTCCGCAGCTGCTGCCTCTGCCGCCGCTTCGCCGACGCCCGTCCCGGTTTGTGTCCGCCATTTTTAAGCCCAACCAGCCGCCGTCAACTTACTTATATGTTCCGCAGCTGCTGCCTCTGCCGCCGCTTCGCCGACGCCCGTCCCGGTTTGTGTCCGCCATTTTTAAGCCCAACCAGCCGCCGTCAACTTACTTATATGTTCCGCAGCTGCTGCCTCTGCCGCCGCTGCGCCGACAACCGTCCCGGCTTGTGCCCGCCATTTATAAGCCCAACCAGCCGCCGTCAACTTACTTATATGTTCCGCAGCTGCTGCCTCTGCCGCCGCTTCGCCGACAACCGTCCCGGCTTGTGCCCGCCATTTTTAAGCCCAACCAGCCGCCGTCAACTTACTTATATGTTCCGCAGCTGCTGCCTCTGCCGCCGCTTCGCCGACAACCGTCCCGGTTTGTGTCCGCCATTTTTAAGCCCAACCAGCCGCTGTCAACTTACTTATATGTTCCGCAGCTGCTGCCTCTGCCGCCGCTTCGCCGACGCCCGTCCCGGCTTGTGTCCGCCATTTTAAAGCCCAACCAGCCACTGTCAACTCAATTATTTGTGTCTTAGCTGCTGCCTCTGCCGCCGCTGCGCCGACAACCGTCCCGGCTTGTGCCCGCCATTTATAAGCCCAACCAGCCGCCGTCAACTTACTTATATGTTCCGCAGCTGCTGCCTCTGCCGCCGCTTCGCCGACGCCCGTCCCGGCTTGTGTCCGCCATTTTGAAGCCCAACCAGCCACTGTCAACTCAATTATTTGTGTCTTAGCTGCTGCCTCTGCCGCCGCTGCGCCGACAACCGTCCCGGCTTGTGCCCGCCATTTATAAGCCCAACCAGCCGCCGTCAACTTACTTATATGTTCCGCAGCTGCTGCCTCTGCCGCCGCTTCGCCGACACCCGTCCCGGCTTGTGCCCGCCATTTATAAGCCCAACCAGCCGCCGTCAACTTACTTATATGTTCCGCAGCTGCTGCCTCTGCCGCCGCTGCGCCGACAACCGTCCCGGTTTGTGTCCGCCATTTTTAAGCCCAACCAGCCGCCGTCAACTTACTTATATGTTCCGCAGCTGCTGCCTCTGCCGCCGCTTCGCCGACAACCGTCCCGGCTTGTGTCCGCCATTTTGAAGCCCAACCAGCCACTGTCAACTCAATTATTTGTGTCTTAGCTGCTGCCTCTGCCGCCGCTTCGCCGACGCCCGTCCCGGCTTGTGTCCGCCATTTATAAGCCCAACCAGCCGCCGTCAACTTACTTATATGTTCCGCAGCTGCTGCCTCTGCCGCCGCTGCGCCGACAACCGTCCCGGCTTGTGTCCGCCATTTTTAAGTCCAACCAGCCGCCGTCAACTCAATTATTTGTGCCTTAGCTGCTGCCTCTGCCGCCGCTTCGCCGACAACCGTCCCGGTTTGTGTCCGCCATTTTTAAGTCCAACCAGCCGCCGTCAACTTCCTTATATGTTCCGCAGCTGCTGCCTCTGCCGCCGCTTCGCCGACAACCGTCCCGGCTTGTGCCCGCCATTTTTAAGCCCAACCAGCCGCCGTCAACTTACTTATATGTTCCGCAGCTGCTGCCTCTGCCGCCGCTGCGCCGACACCCGTCCCGGTTTGTGTCCGCCATTTTTAAGCCCAACCAGCCGCCGTCAACTTACTTATATGTTCCGCAGCTGCTGCCTCTGCCGCCGCTTCGCCGACAACCGTCCCGGCTTGTGCCCGCCATTTATAAGCCCAACCAGCCGCCGTCAACTTACTTATATGTTCCGCAGCTGCTGCCTCTGCCGCCGCTGCGCCGACAACCGTCCCGGTTTGTGTCCGCCATTTTTAAGCCCAACCAGCCGCCGTCAACTTACTTATATGTTCCGCAGCTGCTGCCTCTGCCGCCGCTGCGCCGACAACCGTCCCGGCTTGTGTCCGCCATTTATAAGCCCAACCAGCCGCCGTCAACTTACTTATATGTTCCGCAGCTGCTGCCTCTGCCGCCGCTGCGCCGACAACCGTCCCGGCTTGTGCCCGCCATTTATAAGCCCAACCAGCCGCCGTCAACTTACTTATATGTTCCGCAGCTGCTGCCTCTGCCGCCGCTGCGCCGACAACCGTCCCGGCTTGTGCCCGCCATTTATAAGCCCAACCAGCCGCCGTCAACTTACTTATATGTTCCGCAGCTGCTGCCTCTGCCGCCGCTGCGCCGACAACCGTCCCGGCTTGTGCCCGCCACTTTGAAGCCCAACCAGCCGCCGTCAACTTACTTATATGTTCCGCAGCTGCTGCCTCTGCCGCCGCTTCGCCGACAACCGTCCCGGTTTGTGTCCGCCATTTTTAAGCCCAACCAGCCGCCGTCAACTTACTTATATGTTCCGCAGCTGCTGCCTCTGCCGCTGCTTCGCCGACGCCCGTCCCGACTTGTGCCCGCCATTTATAAGCCCAACCAGCCGCCGTCAACTTACTTATATGTTCCGCAGCTGCTGCCTCTGCCGCCGCTGCGCCGACAACCGTCCCGGCTTGTGCCCGCCACTTTGAAGCCCAACCAGCCGCCGTCAACTTACTTATATGTTCCGCAGCTGCTGCCTCTGCCGCCGCTTCGCCGACAGCCGTCCCGGCTTGTGTCCGCCATTTTTAAGCCCAACCAGCCGCCGTCAACTTACTTATATGTTCCGCAGCTGCTGCCTCTGCCGCCGCTGCGCCGACAACCGTCCCGGCTTGTGCCCGCCATTTATAAGCCCAACCAGCCGCCGTCAACTTACTTATATGTTCCGCAGCTGCTGCCTCTGCCGCCGCTTCGCCGACGCCCGTCCCGGCTTGTGCCCGCCATTTATAAGCCCAACCAGCCGCCGTCAACTTACTTATATGTTCCGCAGCTGCTGCCTCTGCCGCCGCTGCGCCGACAACCGTCCCGGCTTGTGCCCGCCATTTATAAGCCCAACCAGCCGCCGTCAACTTACTTATATGTTCCGCAGCTGCTGCCTCTGCCGCCGCTGCGCCGACAACCGTCCCGGCTTGTGCCCGCCATTTTTAAGCCCAACCAGCCGCCGTCAACTTACTTATATGTTCCGCAGCTGCTGCCTCTGCCGCCGCTTCGCCGACGCCCGTCCCGGCTTGTGCCCGCCATTTTTAAGCCCAACCAGCCGCCGTCAACTTACTTATATGTTCCGCAGCTGCTGCCTCTGCCGCCGCTGCGCCGACAACCGTCCCGGCTTGTGCCCGCCATTTATAAGCCCAACCAGCCGCCGTCAACTTACTTATATGTTCCGCAGCTGCTGCCTCTGCCGCCGCTTCGCCGACGCCCGTCCCGGTTTGTGTCCGCCATTTTTAAGCCCAACCAGCCGCCGTCAACTTACTTATATGTTCCGCAGCTGCTGCCTCTGCCGCCGCTTCGCCGACGCCCGTCCCGGCTTGTGTCCGCCATTTTTAAGCCCAACCAGCCGCCGTCAACTTACTTATATGTTCCGCAGCTGCTGCCTCTGCCGCCGCTGCGCCGACAACCGTCCCGGCTTGTGCCCGCCATTTATAAGCCCAACCAGCCGCCGTCAACTTACTTATATGTTCCGCAGCTGCTGCCTCTGCCGCCGCTTCGCCGACAACCGTCCCGGCTTGTGCCCGCCATTTTTAAGCCCAACCAGCCGCCGTCAACTTACTTATATGTTCCGCAGCTGCTGCCTCTGCCGCCGCTGCGCCGACAACCGTCCCGCTTCGCCGACGCCCGTCCCGGTTTGTGTCCGCCATTTTTAAGCCCAACCAGCCGCCGTCAACTTACTTATATGTTCCGCAGCTGCTGCCTCTGCCGCCGCTTCGCCGACGCCCGTCCCGGCTTGTGTCCGCCATTTTTAAGCCCAACCAGCCGCCGTCAACTTACTTATTTGTGTCTTAGATGCTGCCTCTGCCGCCGCTGCGCCGACAACCGTCCCGGCTTGTGCCCGCCATTTATAAGCCCAACCAGCCGCCGTCAACTTACTTATATGTTCCGCAGCTGCTGCCTCTGCCGCCGCTTCGCCGACGCCCGTCCCGGCTTGTGTCCGCCATTTTTAAGCCCAACCAGCCGCCGTCAACTCACTTATATGTTCCGCAGCTGCTGCCTCTGCCCCCGCTGCGCCGACGCCCGTCCCGGCTTGTGCCCGCCATTTATAAGTCCAACCAGCCGCCGTCAACTTACTTATATGTTCCGCAGCTGCTGCCTCTGCCGCCGCTTCGCCGACACCCGTTCCCGCATGTGCCCGCCATTTTTAAGCCCAACCAGCCGCCGTCAACTTACTTATATGTTCCGCAGCTGCTGCCTCTGCCGCCGCTGCGCCGACACCCGTCCCGGTTTGTGTCCGCCATTTTTAAGCCCAACCAGCCGCCGTCAACTTACTTATATGTTCCGCAGCTGCTGCCTCTGCCGCCGCTTCGCCGACGCCCGTCCCGGCTTGTGTCCGCCATTTTGAAGCCCAACCAGCCGCCGTCAACTCAATTATTTGTGTCTTAGCTGCTGCCTCTGCCGCCGCTTCGCCGACACCCGTCCCGACTTGTGCCCGCCATTTATAAGCCCAACCAGCCGCCGTCAACTTACTTATATGTTCCGCAGCTGCTGCCTCTGCCGCCGCTTCGCCGACACCCGTCCCGGCTTGTGCCCGCCATTTATAAGCCCAACCAGCCGCCGTCAACTTACTTATATGTTCCGCAGCTGCTGCCTCTGCCGCCGCTGCGCCGACACCCGTCCCGGCTTGTGTCCGCCATTTATAAGCCCAACCAGCCGCCGTCAACTTACTTATATGTTCCGCAGCTGCTGCCTCTGCCGCCGCTGCGCCGACAACCGTCCCGGCTTGTGCCCGCCATTTATAAGCCCAACCAGCCGCCGTCAACTTACTTATATGTTCCGCAGCTGCTGCCTCTGCCGCCGCTTCGCCGACAACCGTCCCGGCTTGTGCCCGCCATTTATAAGCCCAACCAGCCGCCGTCAACTTACTTATATGTTCCGCAGCTGCTGCCTCTGCCGCCGCTGCGCCGACACCCGTCCCGGTTTGTGTCCGCCATTTTTAAGCCCAACCAGCCGCCGTCAACTTACTTATATGTTCCGCAGCTGCTGCCTCTGCCGCCGCTTCGCCGACAACCGTCCCGGCTTGTGTCCGCCATTTTGAAGCCCAACCAGCCACCGTCAACTCCATTATTTGTGTCTTAGCTGCTGCCTCTGCCGCCGCTTCGCCGACACCCGTCCCGGTTTGTGTCCGCCATTTATAAGCCCAACCAGCCGCCGTCAACTTACTTATATGTTCCGCAGCTGCTGCCTCTGCCGCCGCTTCGCCGACACCCGTCCCGGCTTGTGCCCGCCATTTTTAAGCCCAACCAGCCGCCGTCAACTCACTTATTTGTGTCTTAGATGCTGCCTCTGCCGCCGCTGCGCCGACAACCGTCCCGGTTTGTGTCCGCCATTTATAAGCCCAACCAGCCGCCGTCAACTTACTTATATGTTCCGCAGCTGCTGCCTCTGCCGCCGCTTCGCCGACAGACGTCCCGGCTTGTGCCCGCCACTTTGAAGCCCAACCAGCCGCCGTCAACTTACTTATATGTTCCGTAGCTGCTGCCTCTGCCGCCGCTTCGCCGACAACCGTCCCGGCTTGTGTCCGCCATTTTGAAGCCCAACCAGCCGCCGTCAACTTACTTATATGTTCCGCAGCTGCTGCCTCTGCCGCCGCTTCGCCGACAACCGTCCCGGCTTGTGTCCGCCATTTTTATTTGTGTCTTAGCTGCTGCCTCTGCCGCCGCTTCGCCGACACCCGTCCCGGTTTGTGTCCGCCATTTTTAAGTCCAACCAGCCGCCGTCAACTTACTTATTTGTGTCTTAGATGCTGCGTCTTCCGCCGCTGCGCCGACAACCGTCCCGGCTTGTGCCCGCCATTTTTAAGCCCAACCAGCCGCCGTCAACTCACTTATATGTTCCGCAGCTGCTGCCTCTGCCGCCGCTTCGCCGACAACCGTCCCGGTTTGTGTCCGCCATTTTTAAGCCCAACCAGCCGCCGTCAACTTACTTATATGTTCCGCAGCTGCTGCCTCTGCCGCCGCTGCGCCGACACCCGTCCCGGCTTGTGCCCGCCATTTTTAAGCCCAACCAGCCGCCGTCAACTTACTTATATGTTCCGCAGCTGCTGCCTCTGCCGCCGTCCCGGCTTGTGTCCGCCATTTTGAAGCCCAACCAGCCGCTGTCAACTCAATTATTTGTGCCTTAGCTGCTGCCTCTGCCGCCGCTTCGCCGACGCCCGTCCCGGCTTGTGCCCGCCATTTTTAAGCCCAACCAGCCGCCGTCAACTTACTTATATGTTCCGCAGCTGCTGCCTCTGCCGCCGCTGCGCCGACAACCGTCCCGGCTTGTGTCCGCCATTTATAAGCCCAACCAGCCGCCGTCAACTTACTTATATGTTCCGCAGCTGCTGCCTCTGCCGCCGCTTCGCCGACGCCCGTCCCGGTTTGTGTCCGCCATTTTTAAGCCCAACCAGCCGCCGTCAACTTACTTATATGTTCCGCAGCTGCTGCCTCTGCCGCCGCTTCGCCGACAACCGTCCCGGTTTGTGTCCGCCATTTTTAAGCCCAACCAGCCGCCGTCAACTTACTTATATGTTCCGCAGCTGCTGCCTCTGCCGCCGCTGCGCCGACGCCCGTCCCGGCTTGTGCCCGCCATTTATAAGCCCAACCAGCCGCCGTCAACTTACTTATATGTTCCGCAGCTGCTGCCTCTGCCGCCGCTTCGCCGACGCCCGTCCCGGTTTGTGTCCGCCATTTTTAAGCCCAACCAGCCGCCGTCAACTTACTTATATGTTCCGCAGCTGCTGCCTCTGCCGCCGCTTCGCCGACGCCCGTCCCGGTTTGTGTCCGCCATTTTTAAGCCCAACCAGCCGCCGTCAACTTACTTATATGTTCCGCAGCTGCTGCCTCTGCCGCCGCTTCGCCGACAACCGTCCCGGCTTGTGCCCGCCATTTATAAGCCCAACCAGCCGCCGTCAACTTACTTATATGTTCCGCAGCTGCTGCCTCTGCCGCCGCTTCGCCGACAACCGTCCCGGCTTGTGTCCGCCATTTTTAAGCCCAACCAGCCGCCGTCAACTTACTTATATGTTCCGCAGCTGCTGCCTCTGCCGCCGCTGCGCCGACACCCGTCCCGGCTTGTGCCCGCCATTTATAAGCCCAACCAGCCGCCGTCAACTTACTTATATGTTCCGCAGCTGCTGCCTCTGCCGCCGCTTCGCCGACACCCGTCCCGGCTTGTGCCCGCCATTTATAAGCCCAACCAGCCGCCGTCAACTTACTTATATGTTCCGCAGCTGCTGCCTCTGCCGCCGCTTCGCCGACACCCGTTCCCTCTAGTGTCCGCCATTTTTAAGCCCAACCAGCCGCCGTCAACTTACTTATATGTTCCGCAGCTGCTGCCTCTGCCGCCGCTGCGCCGACAACCGTCCCGGCTTGTGCCCGCCATTTATAAGCCCAACCAGCCGCCGTCAACTTACTTATATGTTCCGCAGCTGCTGCCTCTGCCGCCGCTTCGCCGACGCCCGTCCCGGTTTGTGTCCGCCATTTTTAAGCCCAACCAGCCGCCGTCAACTTACTTATATGTTCCGCAGCTGCTGCCTCTGCCGCCGCTGCGCCGACAACCGTCCCGGCTTGTGCCCGCCATTTATAAGCCCAACCAGCCGCCGTCAACTTACTTATATGTTCCGCAGCTGCTGCCTCTGCCGCCGCTTCGCCGACACCCGTCCCGGCTTGTGTCCGCCATTTTTAAGCCCAACCAGCCGCCGTCAACTTACTTATATGTTCCGCAGCTGCTGCCTCTGCCGCCGCTTCGCCGACACCCGTCCCGGCTTGTGCCCGCCATTTTTAAGCCCAACCAGCCGCCGTCAACTTACTTATATGTTCCGCAGCTGCTGCCTCTGCCGCCGCTTCGCCGACGCCCGTCCCGGTTTATGCCCGCCATTTATAAGCCCAACCAGCCGCCGTCAACTTACTTATATGTTCCGCAGCTGCTGCCTCTGCCGCCGCTTCGCCGACACCCGTCCCGGTTTGTGTCCGCCATTTTTAAGCCCAACCAGCCGCCGTCAACTTACTTATATGTTCCGCAGCTGCTGCCTCTGCCGCCGCTTCGCCGACAACCGTCCCGGCTTGTGTCCGCCATTTTGAAGCCCAACCAGCCGCCGTCAACTTAATTATTTGTGTCTCAGCTGCTGCCTCTGCCGCCGCTTCGCCGACAACCGTCCCGGCTTGTGTCCGCCATTTATAAGCCCAACCAGCCGCCGTCAACTTACTTACTATATGTTCCGCAGCTGCTGCCTCTGCCGCCGCTGCGCCGACAACCGTCCCGGCTTGTGCCCGCCATTTTTAAGCCCAACCAGCCGCCGTCAACTTACTTATATGTTCCGCAGCTGCTGCCTCTGCCGCCGCTTCGCCGACACCCGTCCCGGTTTGTGTCCGCCATTTTTAAGTCCAACCAGCCGCCGTCAACTTACTTATATGTTCCGCAGCTGCTGCCTCTGCCGCCGCTTCGCCGACAACCGTCCCGGTTTGTGCCCGCCATTTTTAAGCCCAACCAGCCGCCGTCAACTTACTTATATGTTCCGCAGCTGCTGCCTCTGCCGCCGTCCCGGCTTGTGTCCGCCATTTTGAAGCCCAACCAGCCACTGTCAACTCAATTATTTGTGCCTTAGCTGCTGCCTCTGCCGCCGCTTCGCCGACGCCCGTCCCGGCTTGTGTCCGCCATTTTTAAGCCCAACCAGCCGCCGTCAACTTACTTATATGTTCCGCAGCTGCTGCCTCTGCCGCCGCTTCGCCGACAACCGTCCCGGCTTGTGCCCGCCATTTATAAGCCCAACCAGCCGCCGTCAACTTACTTATATGTTCCGCAGCTGCTGCCTCTGCCGCCGCTTCGCCGACGCCCGTCCCGGTTTGTGTCCGCCATTTTTAAGCCCAACCAGCCGCCGTCAACTTACTTATATGTTCCGCAGCTGCTGCCTCTGCCGCCGCTTCGCCGACAACCGTCCCGGTTTGTGTCCGCCATTTTTAAGCCCAACCAGCCGCCGTCAACTTACTTATATGTTCCGCAGCTGCTGCCTCTGCCGCCGCTGCGCCGACAACCGTCCCGGCTTGTGCCCGCCATTTTTAAGCCCAACCAGCCGCCGTCAACTTACTTATATGTTCCGCAGCTGCTGCCTCTGCCGCCGCTTCGCCGACGCCCGTCCCGGTTTGTGTCCGCCATTTTTAAGCCCAACCAGCCGCCGTCAACTTACTTATATGTTCCGCAGCTGCTGCCTCTGCCGCCGCTTCGCCGACGCCCGTCCCGGTTTGTGTCCGCCATTTTTAAGCCCAACCAGCCGCCGTCAACTTACTTATATGTTCCGCAGCTGCTGCCTCTGCCGCCGCTTCGCCGACAACCGTCCCGGCTTGTGCCCGCCATTTATAAGCCCAACCAGCCGCCGTCAACTTACTTATATGTTCCGCAGCTGCTGCCTCTGCCGCCGCTTCGCCGACACCCGTCCCGGCTTGTGTCCGCCATTTTTAAGCCCAACCAGCCGCCGTCAACTTACTTATATGTTCCGCAGCTGCTGCCTCTGCCGCCGCTTCGCCGACAACCGTCCCGGCTTGTGTCCGCCATTTATAAGCCCAACCAGCCGCCGTCAACTTACTTATATGTTCCGCAGCTGCTGCCTCTGCCGCCGCTGCGCCGACAACCGTCCCGGCTTGTGCCCGCCATTTATAAGCCCAACCAGCCGCCGTCAACTTACTTATATGTTCCGCAGCTGCTGCCTCTGCCGCCGCTTCGCCGACAACCGTCCCGGCTTGTGTCCGCCATTTTTAAGCCCAACCAGCCGCCGTCAACTTACTTATATGTTCCGCAGCTGCTGCCTCTGCCGCCGCTTCGCCGACACCCGTCCCGGCTTGTGTCCGCCATTTATAAGCCCAACCAGCCGCCGTCAACTTACTTATATGTTCCGCAGCTGCTGCCTCTGCCGCCGCTGCGCCGACAACCGTCCCGGTTTGTGTCCGCCATTTTTAAGCCCAACCAGCCGCCGTCAACTTACTTATATGTTCCGCAGCTGCTGCCTCTGCCGCCGCTTCGCCGACACCCGTCCCGGCTTGTGTCCGCCATTTTGAAGCCCAACCAGCCGCCGTCAACTTACTTATATGTTCCGCAGCTGCTGCCTCTGCCGCCGCTTCGCCGACGCCCGTCCCGGCTTGTGTCCGCCATTTTTAAGCCCAACCAGCCGCCGTCAACTTACTTATATGTTCCGCAGCTGCTGCCTCTGCCGCCGCTGCGCCGACAACCGTCCCGGTTTGTGTCCGCCATTTTAAAGCCCAACCAGCCGCTGTCAACTTACTTATATGTTCCGCAGCTGCTGCCTCTGCCGCTGCTTCGCCGACACCCGTCCCGGCTTGTGTCCGCCATTTATAAGCCCAACCAGCCGCCGTCAACTTACTTATATGTTCCGCAGCTGCTGCCTCTGCCGCCGCTGCGCCGACAACCGTCCCGGCTTGTGCCCGCCATTTATAAGCCCAACCAGCCGCCGTCAACTTACTTATATGTTCCGCAGCTGCTGCCTCTGCCGCCGCTGCGCCGACACCCGTCCCGGCTTGTGCCCGCCATTTTTAAGCCCAACCAGCCGCCGTCAACTTACTTATATGTTCCGCAGCTGCTGCCTCTGCCGCCGCTGCGCCGACAACCGTCCCGGCTTGTGTCCGCCATTTATAAGCCCAACCAGCCGCCGTCAACTTACTTATATGTTCCGCAGCTGCTGCCTCTGCCGCTGCTTCGCCGACGCCCGTCCCGACTTGTGCCCGCCATTTATAAGCCCAACCAGCCGCCGTCAACTTACTTATATGTTCCGCAGCTGCTGCCTCTGCCGCCGCTTCGCCGACGCCCGTCCCGACTTGTGCCCGCCATTTATAAGCCCAACCAGCCGCCGTCAACTTACTTATATGTTCCGCAGCTGCTGCCTCTGCCGCCGCTGCGCCGACAACCGTCCCGGCTTGTGCCCGCCATTTATAAGCCCAACCAGCCGCCGTCAACTTACTTATATGTTCCGCAGCTGCTGCCTCTGCCGCCGCTGCGCCGACAACCGTCCCGGCTTGTGCCCGCCATTTATAAGCCCAACCAGCCGCCGTCAACTTACTTATATGTTCCGCAGCTGCTGCCTCTGCCGCCGCTGCGCCGACAACCGTCCCGGCTTGTGTCCGCCATTTATAAGCCCAACCAGCCGCCGTCAACTTACTTATATGTTCCGCAGCTGCTGCCTCTGCCGCCGCTGCGCCGACACCCGTCCCGGCTTGTGTCCGCCATTTTTAAGCCCAACCAGCCGCCGTCAACTTACTTATATGTTCCGCAGCTGCTGCCTCTGCCGCCGCTTCGCCGACAACCGTCCCGGCTTGTGTCCGCCATTTATAAGCCCAACCAGCCGCCGTCAACTTACTTATATGTTCCGCAGCTGCTGCCTCTGCCGCCGCTTCGCCGACGCCCGTCCCGGCTTGTGCCCGCCATTTATAAGCCCAACCAGCCGCCGTCAACTTACTTATATGTTCCGCAGCTGCTGCCTCTGCCGCCGCTGCGCCGACACCCGTCCCGGCTTGTGCCCGCCATTTTTAAGCCCAACCAGCCGCCGTCAACTTACTTATATGTTCCGCAGCTGCTGCCTCTGCCGCCGCTGCGCCGACAACCGTCCCGGCTTGTGTCCGCCATTTATAAGCCCAACCAGCCGCCGTCAACTTACTTATATGTTCCGCAGCTGCTGCCTCTGCCGCCGCTTCGCCGACGCCCGTCCCGGCTTGTGTCCGCCATTTTTAAGCCCAACCAGCCGCCGTCAACTTACTTATATGTTCCGCAGCTGCTGCCTCTGCCGCCGCTGCGCCGACAACCGTCCCGGCTTGTGTCCGCCATTTTTAAGCCCAACCAGCCGCCGTCAACTTACTTATATGTTCCGCAGCTGCTGCCTCTGCCGCCGCTGCGCCGACACCCGTCCCGGCTTGTGCCCGCCATTTATAAGCCCAACCAGCCGCCGTCAACTTACTTATATGTTCCGCAGCTGCTGCCTCTGCCGCCGCTGCGCCGACAACCGTCCCGGCTTGTGCCCGCCATTTTTAAGCCCAACCAGCCGCCGTCAACTCAATTATTTGTGTCTTAGCTGCTGCCTCTGCCGCCGCTTCGCCGACGCCCGTCCCGGCTTGTGTCCGCCATTTTTAAGCCCAACCAGCCGCCGTCAACTTACTTATATGTTCCGCAGCTGCTGCCTCTGCCGCCGCTGCGCCGACAACCGTCCCGGCTTGTGCCCGCCATTTATAAGCCCAACCAGCCGCCGTCAACTTACTTATATGTTCCGCAGCTGCTGCCTCTGCCGCCGCTTCGCCGACGCCCGTCCCGGTTTGTGTCCGCCATTTTTAAGCCCAACCAGCCGCCGTCAACTTACTTATATGTTCCGCAGCTGCTGCCTCTGCCGCCGCTTCGCCGACGCCCGTCCCGGTTTGTGTCCGCCATTTTTAAGCCCAACCAGCCGCCGTCAACTTACTTATATGTTCCGCAGCTGCTGCCTCTGCCGCCGCTGCGCCGACAACCGTCCCGGCTTGTGCCCGCCATTTATAAGCCCAACCAGCCGCCGTCAACTTACTTATATGTTCCGCAGCTGCTGCCTCTGCCGCCGCTTCGCCGACACCCGTCCCGGCTTGTGTCCGCCATTTTTAAGCCCAACCAGCCGCCGTCAACTTACTTATATGTTCCGCAGCTGCTGCCTCTGCCGCCGCTGCGCCGACAACCGTCCCGGTTTGTGTCCGCCATTTTTAAGCCCAACCAGCCGCCGTCAACTTACTTATATGTTCCGCAGCTGCTGCCTCTGCCGCCGCTTCGCCGACACCCGTCCCGGCTTGTGCCCGCCATTTTTAAGCCCAACCAGCCGCCGTCAACTTACTTATATGTTCCGCAGCTGCTGCCTCTGCCGCCGCTGCGCCGACAACCGTCCCGGCTTGTGTCCGCCATTTTTAAGCCCAACCAGCCGCCGTCAACTCAATTATATGTGCCTTAGCTGCTGCCTCTGCCGCCGCTTCGCCGACGCCCGTCCCGGCTTGTGTCCGCCATTTTTAAGCCCAACCAGCCGCCGTCAACTTACTTATATGTTCCGCAGCTGCTGCCTCTGCCGCCGCTGCGCCGACAACCGTCCCGGCTTGTGCCCGCCATTTATAAGCCCAACCAGCCGCCGTCAACTTACTTATATGTTCCGCAGCTGCTGCCTCTGCCGCCGCTTCGCCGACGCCCGTCCCGGTTTGTGTCCGCCATTTTTAAGCCCAACCAGCCGCCGTCAACTTACTTATATGTTCCGCAGCTGCTGCCTCTGCCGCCGCTGCGCCGACAACCGTCCCGGTTTGTGTCCGCCATTTTTAAGCCCAACCAGCCGCCGTCAACTTACTTATATGTTCCGCAGCTGCTGCCTCTGCCGCCGCTTCGCCGACACCCGTCCCGGCTTGTGTCCGCCATTTTGAAGCCCAACCAGCCGCCGTCAACTTACTTATATGTTCCGCAGCTGCTGCCTCTGCCGCCGCTGCGCCGACGCCCGTCCCGGCTTGTGTCCGCCATTTTTAAGCCCAACCAGCCGCCGTCAACTTACTTATATGTTCCGCAGCTGCTGCCTCTGCCGCCGCTGCGCCGACAACCGTCCCGGTTTGTGTCCGCCATATTTAAGCCCAACCAGCCGCCGTCAACTTACTTATATGTTCCGCAGCTGCTGCCTCTGCCGCCGCTTCGCCGACGCCCTTCCCGGCTTGTGTCCGCCATTTTATAAGCCCAACCAGCCGCCGTCAACTTACTTATATGTTCCGCAGCTGCTGCCTCTGCCGCCGCTGCGCCGACACCCGTCCCGGCTTGTGTCCGCCATTTATAAGCCCAACCAGCCGCCGTCAACTTACTTATATGTTCCGCAGCTGCTGCCTCTGCCGCCGCTTCGCCGACAACCGTCCCGGCTTGTGTCCGCCATTTTGAAGCCCAACCAGCCGCCGTCAACTTACTTATATGTTCCGCAGCTGCTGCCTCTGCCGCCGCTGCGCCGACAACCGTCCCGCTTCGCCGACGCACGTCCCGGCTTGTGTCCGCCATTTATAAGCCCAACCAGCCGCCGTCAACTTACTTATATGTTCCGCAGCTGCTGCCTCTGCCGCCGCTGCGCCGACACCCGTCCCGGCTTGTGCCCGCCATTTATAAGCCCAACCAGCCGCCGTCAACTTACTTATATGTTCCGCAGCTGCTGCCTCTGCCGCCGCTGCGCCGACAACCGTCCCGGCTTGTGTCCGCCATTTATGAAGCCCAACCAGCCGCCGTCAACTTACTTATATGTTCCGCAGCTGCTGCCTCTGCCGCCGCTTCGCCGACGCCCGTCCCGGCTTGTGTCCGCCATTTATAAGCCCAACCAGCCGCCGTCAACTTACTTATATGTTCCGCAGCTGCTGCCTCTGCCGCCGCTTCGCCGACAACCGTCCCGGCTTGTGTCCGCCATTTATAAGCCCAACCAGCCGCCGTCAACTTACTTATATGTTCCGCAGCTGCTGCCTCTGCCGCCGCTGCGCCGACAACCGTCCCGGCTTGTGCCCGCCATTTATAAGCCCAACCAGCCGCCGTCAACTTACTTATATGTTCCGCAGCTGCTGCCTCTGCCGCCGCTGCGCCGACAACCGTCCCGGCTTGTGTCCGCCATTTTAAAGCACAACCAGCCGCCGTCAACTTACTTATATGTTCCGCAGCTGCTGCCTCTGCCGCCGCTGCGCCGACACCCGTCCCGGCTTGTGCCCGCCATTTATAAGCCCAACCAGCCGCCGTCAACTTACTTATATGTTCCGCAGCTGCTGCCTCTGCCGCCGCTGCGCCGACAACCGTCCCGGTTTGTGTCCGCCATTTTGAAGCCCAACCAGCCGCCGTCAACTTACTTATATGTTCCGCAGCTGCTGCCTCTGCCGCCGCTTCGCCGACGCCCGTCCCGGCTTGTGTCCGCCATTTTTAAGCCCAACCAGCCGCCGTCAACTTACTTATATGTTCCGCAGCTGCTGCCTCTGCCGCCGCTTCGCCGACAACCGTCCCGGCTTGTGCCCGCCATTTATAAGCCCAACCAGCCGCCGTCAACTTACTTATATGTTCCGCAGCTGCTGCCTCTGCCGCCGCTGCGCCGACAACCGTCCCGGTTTGTGTCCGCCATTTTGAAGCCCAACCAGCCGCCGTCAACTTACTTATATGTTCCGCAGCTGCTGCCTCTGCCGCCGCTGCGCCGACAACCGTCCCGGCTTGTGCCCGCCATTTATAAGCCCAACCAGCCGCCGTCAACTTACTTATATGTTCCGCAGCTGCTGCCTCTGCCGCAGCTGCTGCCTCTGCCGCAGCTTCGCCGACGCCCGTCCCGGCTTGTGCCCGCCATTTTTAAGCCCAACCAGCCGCCGTCAACTTACTTATATGTTCCGCAGCTGCTGCCTCTGCCGCCGCTGCGCCGACAACCGTCCCGGCTTGTGCCCGCCATTTATAAGCCCAACCAGCCGCCGTCAACTTACTTATATGTTCCGCAGCTGTTGCCTCTGCCGCCGCTGCCCTGACAACCGTCCCGGCTTGTGCCCGTCATTTATAAGCCCAACCAGCCGCCGTCAACTTCCTTATATGTTCCGCAGCTGCTGCCTCTGCCGCCGCTGCGCCGACAACCGTCCTGGCTTGTGCCCGCCATTTTTAAGTCCAACCAGCCGCTGTCAACTTACTTATATGTTCCGCAGCTGCTGCCTCTGCCGCCGCTGCGCCGACAACCGTCCCGGCCTGTGCCCGCCATTTATAAGCCCAACCAGCCGCCGTCAACTTACTTAAATGTTCCGCAGCTGCTGCCTCTGCCGCCGCTTCGCCGACGCCCGTCCCGGCTTGTGCCCGCCATTTCGAAGCCCAACCAGCCGCCGTCAACTTACTTATATGTTCCGCAGCTGCTGCCTCTGCCGCCGCTGCGCCGACAACCGTCCTTGCTTGTGCCCGCCATTTATAAGCCCAACCAGCCGCCGTCAACTTACTTATATGTTCCGCAGCTGCTGCCTCTGCCGCCGCTGCGCCGACAACCGTCCCGGTTTGTGTCCGCCATTTTTAAGCCCAACCAGCCGCCGTCAACTTACTTATATGTTCCGCAGCTGCTGCCTCTGCCGCCGCTGCGCCGACAACCGTCCCGGCCTGTGCCCGCCA
This sequence comes from Drosophila acutilabella, assembly GCA_035046005.1. NCBI lineage: Eukaryota > Metazoa > Arthropoda > Insecta > Diptera > Drosophilidae > Drosophila > Drosophila acutilabella. The sequence goes on from JAWNOK010000089.1 coordinate 148,785, forward strand.
TTTATAAGCCCAACCAGCCGCCGTCAACTTACTTATATGTTCCGCAGCTGCTGCCTCTGCCGCCGCTGCGCTGACAACCGTCCCGGTTTGTGTCCGCCATTTTGAAGCCCAACCAGCCGCCGTCAACTTACTTATATGTTCCGCAGCTGCTGCCTCTGCCGCCGCTGGGCCGACAACCGTCCTTGCTTGTGCCCGCCATTTATAAGCCCAACCAGCCGCCGTCAACTTACTTATATGTTCCGCAGCTGCTGCCTCTGCCGCAGCTTCGCCGACGCCCGTCCCGGCTTGTGCCCGCCATTTATAAGCCCAACCAGCCGCCGTCAACTTACTTATATGTTCCGCAGCTGCTGCCTCTGCCGCCGCTGCGCCGACAACCGTCCCGGCTTGTGCCCGCCATTTATAAGCCCAACCAGCCGCCGTCAACTTACTTATATGTTCCGCAGCTGCTGCCTCTGCCGCCGCTGCGCCGACAACCGTCCCGGCTTGTGCCCGCCATTTTTAAGCCCAACCAGCCGCCGTCAACTTACTTATATGTTCCGCAGCTGCTGCCTCTGCCGCCGCTGCGCCGACAACCGTCCCGGCTTGTGCCCGCCATTTATAAGCCCAAGCAGCCGCCGTCAACTTACTTATATGTTCCGCAGCTGCTGCCTCTGCCGCCGCTGCGCCGACAACCGTCCCGGCTTGTGCCCGCCATTTATAAGCCCAACCAGCCGCCGTCAACTTACTTATATGTTCCGCAGCTGCTGCCTCTGCCGCCGCTGCGCCGACAACCGTCCCGGTTTGTGTCCGCCATTTTGAAGCCCAACCAGCCGCCGTCAACTTACTTATATGTTCCGCAGCTGCTGCCTCTGCCGCCGCTTCGCCGACAACCGTCCCTGCTTGTGCCCGCCATTTATAAGCCCAACCAGCCGCCGTCAACTTACTTATATGTTCCGCAGCTGCTGCCTCTGCCGCAGCTTCGCCGACGCCCGTCCCGGCTTGTGCCCGCCATTTATAAGCCCAACCAGCCGCCGTCAACTTACTTATATGTTCCGCAGCTGCTGCCTCTGCCGCCGCTGCGCCGACAACCGTCCCGGCTTGTGCCCGCCATTTATAAGCCCAACCAGCCGCCGTCAACTTACTTATATGTTCCGCAGCTGCTGCCTCTGCCGCCGCTGCGCCGACAACCGTCCTGGCTTGTGCCCGCCATTTTTAAGTCCAACCAGCCGCTGTCAACTTACTTATATGTTCCGCAGCTGCTGCCTCTGCCGCCGCTGCGCCGACAGCCGTCCCGGCTTGTGCCCGCCATTTTGAAGCCCAACCAGCCGCCGTCAACTTACTTATATGTTCCGCAGCTGCTGCCTCTGCCGCCGCTGCGCCGACAACCGTCCCGGCTTGTGCCCGCCATTTATAAGCCCAACCAGCCGCCGTCAACTTACTTATATGTTCCGCAGCTGCTGCCTCTGCCGCAGCTTCGCCGACGCCCGTCCCGGCTTGTGCCCGCCATTTATAAGCCCAACCAGCCGCCGTCAACTTACTTATATGTTCCGCAGCTGCTGCCTCTGCCGCCGCTGCGCCGACAACCGTCCTGGCTTGTGCCCGCCATTTATAAGCCCAACCAGCCGCCGTCAACTTACTTATATGTTCCGCAGTTGCTGCCTCTGCCGCCGCTGCGCCGACAACCGTCCCGGTTTGTGTCCGCCATTTTTAAGCCCAACCAGCCGCCGTCAACTTACTTATATGTTCCGCAGCTGCTGCCTCTGCCGCCGCTGCGCCGACAACCGTCCCGGCTTGTGCCCGCCATTTATAAGCCCAACCAGCCGCCGTCAACTTACTTATATGTTCCGCAGCTGCTGCCTCTGCCGCCGCTGCCCCGACAACCGTCCCGGCTTGTGCCCGCCATTTATAAGCCCAACCAGCCGCCGTCAACTTCCTTATATGTTCCGCAGCTGCTGCCTCTGCCGCCGCTGCGCCGACAACCGTCCTGGCTTGTGCCCGCCATTTTTAAGCCCAACCAGCCGCCGTCAACTTACTTATATGTTCCGCAGCTGCTGCCTCTGCCGCCGCTGCGCCGACAACCGTCCCGGCTTGTGCCCGCCATTTTTAAGCCCAACCAGCCGCCGTCAACTTACTTATATGTTCCGCAGCTGCTGCCTCTGCCGCCGCTGCGCCGACACCCGTCCCGGCTTGTGTCCGCCATTTTTAAGCCCAACCAGCCGCCGTCAACTTACTTATATGTTCCGCAGCTGCTGCCTCTGCCGCCGCTGCGCCGACACCCGTCCCGGCCTGTGCCCGCCATTTATAAGCCCAACCAGCCGCCGTCAACTTACTTATATGTTCCGCAGCTGCTGCCTCTGCCGCCGCTGCGCCGACAACCGTCCCGGCTTGTGCCCGCCATTTTTAAGCCCAACCAGCCGCCGTCAACTTACTTATATGTTCCGCAGCTGCTGCCTCTGCCGCCGCTGCGCCGACAACCGTCCCGGCTTGTGTCCGCCATTTTTAAGCCCAACCAGCCGCCGTCAACTTACTTATATGTTCCGCAGCTGCTGCCTCTGCCGCCGCTGCGCCGACAACCGTCCCGGCTTGTGTCCGCCATTTTTAAGCCCAACCAGCCGCCGTCAACTTACTTATATGTTCCGCAGCTGCTGCCTCTGCCGCCGCTGCGCCGACAACCGTCCCGGCTTGTGCCCGCCATTTATAAGCCCAACCAGCCGCCGTCAACTTACTTATATGTTCCGCAGCTGCTGCCTCTGCCGCCGCTTCGCCGACGCCCGTCCCGGCTTGTGCCCGCCATTTATAAGCCCAACCAGCCGCCGTCAACTTACTTATATGTTCCGCAGCTGCTGCCTCTGCCGCCGCTGCGCCGACAACCGTCCCGGCTTGTGCCCGCCATTTATAAGCCCAACCAGCCGCCGTCAACTTACTTATATGTTCCGCAGCTGCTGCCTCTGCCGCCGCTGCGCTGACAACCGTCCCGGCTTGTGCCCGTCATTTATAAGCCCAACCAGCCGCCGTCAACTTACTTATATGTTCCGCAGCTGCTGCCTCTGCCGCCGCTGCGCCGACAACCGTCCTGGCTTGTGCCTGCCATTTTTAAGTCCAACCAGCCGCTGTCAACTTACTTATATGTTCCGCAGCTGCTGCCTCTGCCGCCGCTGGGCCGACAACCGTCCTTGCTTGTGCCCGCCATTTATAAGCCCAACCAGCCGCCGTCAACTTACTTATATGTTCCGCAGTTGCTGCCTCTGCCGCCGCTGCGCCGACAACCGTCCCGGTTTGTGTCCGCCATTTTTAAGCCCAACCAGCCGCCGTCAACTTACTTATATGTTCCGCAGCTCCTGCCTCTGCCGACGCTGCGCCGAAAACCGTCCCGGCCTGTGCCCGCCATTTATAAGCCCAACCAGCCGCCGTCAACTTACTTATATGTTCCGCAGCTGCTGCCTCTGCCGCCGCTGCGCCGACAACCGTCCCGGCTTGTGCCCGCCATTTATAAGCCCAACCAGCCGCCGTCAACTTACTTATATGTTCCGCAGCTGCTGCCTCTGCCGCCGCTGCGCCGACAACCGTCCTGGCCTGTGCCCGCCATTTATAAGCCCAACCAGCCGCCGTCAACTTACTTAAATGTTCCGCAGCTGCTGCCTCTGCCGCAGCTTCGCCGACGCCCGTCCCGGCTTGTGCCCGCCATTTAGAAGCCCAACCAGCCGCCGTCAACTTACTTATATGTTCCGCAGCTGCTGCCTCTGCCGCCGCTGGGCCGACAACCGTCCTTGCTTGTGCCCGCCATTTATAAGCCCAACCAGCCGCCGTCAACTTACTTATATGTTCCGCAGTTGCTGCCTCTGCCGCCGCTGCGCCGACAACCATCCCGGCTTGTGCCCGCAATTAATAAGCCCAACCAGCCGCCGTCAACTTACTTATATGTTCCGCAGCTGCTGCCTCTGCCGCAGCTTCGCCGACGCCCGTCCCGGCTTGTGCCCGCCATTTATAAGCCCAAACAGCCGCCGTCAACATATGTTCCGCAGCTGCTGCCACTGCCGCCGCTTCGCCGACAACCGTCCTGGCTTGTGCCCGCCATTTTTAAGCCCAACCAGCCGCCGTCAACTTACTTATATGTTCCGCAGCTGCTGCCTCTGCCGCCGCTGTGCCGACAACCGTCCCGGTTTGTGTCCGCCATTTTTAAGTCCAACCAGCCGCTGTCAACTTACTTATATGTTCCGCAGCTGCTGCCTCTGCCGCCGCTGCGCCGACAGCCGTCCCGGCCTGTGCCCGCCATTTTGAAGCCCAACCAGCCGCCGTCAATTTACTTATATGTTCCGCAGCTGCTGCCTCTGCCGCCGCTGCGCCGACAACCGTCCCGGCTTGTGCCCGCCATTTTTAAGCCCAACCAGCCGCCGTCAACTCAATTATTTGTGCCTTAGCTGCTGCCTCTGCCGCCGCTCGCCGACGCCCGTCCCGGCTTGTGCCCGCCATTTTTAAGCCCAACCAGCCGCCGTCAACTTACTTATATGTTCCGCAGCTGCTGCCTCTGCCGCCGCTGCGCCGACAACCGTCCCGGCCTGTGCCCGCCATTTATAAGCCCAACCAGCCGCCGTCAACTTACTTATATGTTCCGCAGCTGCTGCCTCTGCCGCCGCTTCGCCGACAACCGTCCCGGCTTGTGCCCGCCATTTTTAAGCCCAACCAGCCGCCGTCAACTTACTTATATGTTCCGCAGCTGCTGCCTCTGCCGCCGCTGCGCCGACAGCCGTCCCGGCCTGTGCCCGCCATTTTTAAGCCCAACCAGCCGCCGTCAACTTACTTATATGTTCCGCAGCTGCTGCCTCTGCCGCCGCTGCGCCGACAACCGTCCCGGTTTGTGTCCGCCATTTTTAAGTCCAACCAGCCGCTGTCAACTTACTTATATGTTCCGCAGCTGCTGCCTCTGCCGCCGCTGCGCCGACAGCCGTCCCGGCCTGTGCCCGCCATTTTGAAGCCCGACCAGCCGCCGTCAACTTACTTATATGTTCCGCAGCTCCTGCCTCTGCCGACGCTGCGCCGACAACCGTCCCGGCGTGTGCCCGCCATTTATAAGCCCAACCAGCCGCCGTCAACTTACTTATATGTTCCGCAGCTGCTGCCTCTGCCGCCGCTTCGCCGGCAACCGTCCTGGCTTGTGCCCGCCATTTTTAAGCCCAACCAGCCGCCGTCAACTTACTTATATGTTCCGCAGCTGCTGCCTCTGCCGCCGCTGCGCCGACAACCGTCCCGGCCTGTGTCCGCCATTTTGAAGCCCAACCAGCCGCCGTCAACTTACTTATATGTTCCGCAGCTGCTGCCTCTGCCGCCGCTGCGCCGACAACCGTCCCGGTTTGTGTCCGCCATTTTTAAGTCCAACCAGCCGCCGTCAACTTACTTATATGTTCCGCAGCTGCTGCCTCTGCCGCCGCTTCGCCGACACCCGTCCCGGCTTGTGTCCGCCATTTTGAAGCCCAACCAGCCGCCGTCAACTTACTTATATGTTCCGCAGCTGCTGCCTCTGCCGCCGCTGCGCCGACAACCGTCCCGGCCTGTGCCCGCCATTTATAAGCCAAACCAGCCGCCGTCAACTTACTTATATGTTCCGCAGCTGCTGCCTCTGCCGCCGCTGCGCCGACAACCGTCCCGGCTTGTGCCCGCCATTTATAAGCCCAACCAGCCGCCGTCAACTTACTTATATGTTCCGCAGCTGCTGCCTCTGCCGCCGCTGCGCCGACAACCGTCCCGGCTTGTGCCCGCCATTTATAAGCCCAACCAGCCGCCGTCAACTTACTTATATGTTCCGCAGCTGTTGCCTCTGCCGCCGCTGCGCTGACAACCGTCCCGGCTTGTGCCCGTCATTTATAAGCCCAACCAGCCGCCGTCAACTTACTTATATGTTCCGCTGCTGCTGCCGTCCTGGCTTGTGCCCGCCATTTTTAAGTCCAACCAGCCGCTGTCAACTTACTTATATGTTCCGCAGCTGCTGCCTCTGCCGCCGCTGCGCCGACAGCCGTCCCGGCCTGTGCCCGCCATTTTGAAGCCCAACCAGCCGCCGTCAATTTACTTATATGTTCCGCAGCTGCTGCCTCTGCCGCCGCTGCGCCGACAACCGTCCCGGCCTGTGCCCGCCATTTATAAGCCCAACCAGCCGCCGTCAACTTACTTATATGTTCCGCAGCTGCTGCCTCTGCCGCAGCTTCGCCGACGCCCGTCCCGGCTTGTGCCCGCCATTTATAAGCCCAACCAGCCGCCGTCAACTTACTTATATGTTCCGCAGCTGCTGCCTCTGCCGCCGCTTCGCCGACAACCGTCCCGGCCTGTGCCCGCCATTTATAAGCCCAACCAGCCGCCGTCAACTCAATTATTTGTGCCTTAGCTGCTGCCTCTGCCGCCGCTTCGCCGACGCCCGTCCCGGTTTGTGTCCGCCATTTTTAAGCCCAATCAGCCGCCGTCAACTTACTTATATTTTCCGCAGTTGCTGCCTCTGCCGCCGCTGCGCCGACAACCGTTCCAGCATGTGCCCGCCATTAATAGCCCAATCAGCCGCCGTCAACTTACTTATATGTTCCGCAGCTGCTGCCTCTGCCGCCGCTGCGCCGACAACCGTCCCGGCCTGTGCCCGCCATTTTGAAGCCCAACCAGCCACTGTCAACTCAATTATTTGTGCCTTAGCTGCTGCCTCTTCCGCCGCTTCGCCGGCAACCGTCCTGGCTTGTGCCCGCCATTTTTAAGCCCAACCAGCCGCCGTCAACTTACTTATATGTTCCGCAGCTGCTGCCTCTGCCGCCGCTGCGCCGACAACCGTCCCGGCCTGTGTCCGCCATTTTGAAGCCCAACCAGCCGCCGTCAACTTACTTATATGTTCCGCAGCTGCTGCCTCTGCCGCCGCTGCGCCGACAACCGTCCCGGCTTGTGCCCGCCATTTATAAGCCCAACCAGCCGCCGTCAACTTACTTATATGTTCCGCAGTTGCTGCCTCTGCCGCCGCTGCGCCGACAACCGTCCCGGCCTGTGCCCGCCATTTATAAGCCCAACCAGCCGCCGTCAACTTACTTATATGTTCCGCAGCTGCTGCCTCTGCCGCCGCTTTGCCGACGCCCGTCCCGGCTTGTGCCCGCCATTTATAAGCCCAAATAGCCGCCGTCAACTTACTTATATGTTCCGCAGCTGCTGCCTCTGCCGCCGCTTCGCCGACAACCGTCCTGGCTTGTGCCCGCCATTTTTAAGCCCAACCAGCCGCCGTCAACTTACTTATATGTTCCGCAGCTGCTGCCTCTGCCGCCGCTGCGCCGACAACCGTCCCGGTTTGTGTCCGCCATTTTTAAGTCCAACCAGCCGCTGTCAACTTACTTATATGTTCCGCAGCTGCTGCCTCTGCCGCCGCTGCGCCGACAGCCGTCCCGGCCTGTGCCCGCCATTTTGAAGCCCAACCAGCCGCCGTCAATTTACTTATATGTTCCGCAGCTGCTGCCTCTGCCGCCGCTGCGCCGACAACCGTCCCGGCTTGTGCCCGCCATTTTTAAGCCCAACCAGCCGCCGTCAACTCAATTATTTGTGCCTTAGCTGCTGCCTCTGCCGCCGCTCGCCGACGCCCGTCCCGGCTTGTGCCCGCCATTTTTAAGCCCAACCAGCCGCCGTCAACTCAATTATTTGTGCCTTAGCTGCTGCCTCTGCCGCCGCTTCGCCGACAACCGTCCTGGCTTGTGCCCGCCATTTTTAAGCCCAACCAGCCGCCGTCAACTTACTTATATGTTCCGCAGCTCCTGCCTCTGCCGACGCTGCGCCGAAAACCGTCCCGGCCTGTGCCCGCCATTTATAAGCCCAACCAGCCGCTGTCAACTTACTTATATGTTCCGCAGCTGCTGCCACTGCCGCCGCTTCGCCGACAACCGTCCTGGCTTGTGCCCGCCATTTTTAAGCCCAACCAGCCGCCGTCAACTTACTTATATGTTCCGCAGCTGCTGCCTCTGCCGCCGCTGCGCCGACAGCCGTCCCGGCCTGTGCCCGCCATTTTTAAGCCCAACCAGCCGCCGTCAACTTACTTATATGTTCCGCAGTTGCTGCCTCTGCCGCCGCTGCGCCGACAACCGTCCCGGCTTGTGCCCGCCATTAATAAGCCCAACCAGCCGCCGTCAACTTACTTATATGTTCCGCAGCTGCTGCCTCTGCCGCCGCTTCGCCGACGCCCGTCCCGGCTTGTGCCCGCCATTTATAAGCCCAACCAGCCGCCGTCAACTTACTTATATGTTCCGCAGCTGCTGCCTCTGCCGCCGCTGCGCCGACAACCGTCCCGGCTTGTGCCCGCCATTTATAAGCCCAACCAGCCGCCGTCAACTTACTTATATGTTCCGCAGCTGCTGCCTCTGCCGCCGCTGCGCCGACAACCGTCCCGGCTTGTGCCCGTCATTTATAAGCCCAACCAGCCGCCGTCAACTTACTTATATGTTCCGCTGCTGCTGCCTCTGCCGCCGCTGCGCCGACAACCGTCCCGGTTTGTGTCCGCCATTTTGAAGCCCAACCAGCCGCCGTCAACTTACTTATATGTTCCGCAGCTGCTGCCTCTGCCGCCGCTCGCCGACGCCCGTCCCGGCTTGTGCCCGCCATTTATAAGCCCAACCAGCCGCCGTCAACTTACTTATATGTTCCGCAGCTGCTGCCTCTGCCGCCGCTGCGCCGACAACCGTCCCGGCTTGTGCCCGCCATTTTTAAGTCCAACCAGCCGCTGTCAACTTACTTATATGTTCCGCAGCTGCTGCCTCTGCCGCCGCTGCGCCGACAGCCGTCCCGGCCTGTGCCCGCCATTTTGAAGCCCAACCAGCCGCCGTCAATTTACTTATATGTTCCGCAGCTGCTGCCTCTGCCGCCGCTGCGCCGACAACCGTCCCGGCCTGTGCCCGCCATTTATAAGCCCAACCAGCCGCCGTCAACTTACTTATATGTTCCGCAGCTGCTGCCTCTGCCGCCGCTTCGCCGACGCCCGTCCCGGCTTGTGCCCGCCATTTATAAGCCCAACCAGCCGCCGTCAACTTACTTATATGTTCCGCAGCTGCTGCCTCTGCCGCCGCTTCGCCGACAACCGTCCCGGCCTGTGCCCGCCATTTATAAGCCCAACCAGCCGCCGTCAACTCAATTATTTGTGCCTTAGCTGCTGCCTCTGCCGCCGCTTCGCCGACGCCCGTCCCGGTTTGTGTCCGCCATTTTTAAGCCCAATCAGCCGCCGTCAACTTACTTATATTTTCCGCAGTTGCTGCCTCTGCCGCCGCTGCGCCGACAACCGTTCCAGCATGTGCCCGCCATTAATAGCCCAATCAGCCGCCGTCAACTTACTTATATGTTCCGCAGCTGCTGCCTCTGCCGCCGCTGCGCCGACAACCGTCCCGGCCTGTGCCCGCCATTTTGAAGCCCAACCAGCCACTGTCAACTCAATTATTTGTGTCTTAGCTGCTGCCTCTGCCGGCCCTGCGCCGACAACCGTCCCGGCCTGTGCCCGCCATTTATAAGCCCAACCAGCCGCCGTCAATTTACTTATATGTTCCGCAGCTGCTGCCTCTGCCGCCGCTTCGCCGACAACCGTCCCGGCCTGTGACCGACGTTTATAAGCCCAACCAGCCGCCGTCAACTTACCTACATTTTCCGCAGCTGCTGCAAGAATTCGCCGACGCCCGTCCCGGCCTGTGCCCGCCATTTTGAAGCCCAACCAGCCACTGTCAACTCAATTATTTGTGTCTTAGCTGCTGCCTCTGCCGGCCCTGCGCCGACAACCGTCCCGGCCTGTGCCCGCCATTTATAAGCCCAACCAGCCGCCGTCAACTTACTTATATGTTCCGCAGCTGCTGCCTCTGCCGCCGCTTCGCCGACGCCCGTCCCGGCTTGTGTCCGCCATTTTGAAGCCCAACCAGCCACTGTCAACTCAATTATTTGTGTCTTAGCTGTTGCCTCTGCCGCCGCTGCGCCGACAACCGTCCCGGCCTGTGTCCGCCATTTTTTAGTCCAACCAGCCGCCGTCAACTCACTTATATGTTCCGCAGCTGCTGCCTCTGCCGCCGCTTCGCCGACGCCCGGCTTGTGTCCGCCATTTTGAAGCCCAACCAGCCGCCGTCAACTCAATTATTTGTGTCTTAGCTGCTGCCTCTGCCGCCGCTGCGCCGACAACCGTCCCGGCCTGTGCCCGCCATTTTGAAGCCCAACCAGCCACTGTCAACTCAATTATTTGTGTCTTAGCTGCTGCCTCTGCCGCCGCTGCGCCGACAACCGTTCCAGCCTGTGCCCGCCATTTATAAGCCCAACCAGCCACTGTCAACTCAATTATTTGTGTCTTATCTGCTGCCTCTGCCGCCGCTGCGCCGACACCCGTCCCGGCCTGTGCCCGCCATTTATAAGCCCAACCAGCCGCCGTCAACTTACTTATATGTTCCGCAGCTGCTGCCTCTGCCGCCGCTGCGCCGACAACCGTCCCGGCCTGTGCCCGCAATTTATAAGTCCAACCAGCCGCCGTCAACTTACTTACATGTTCCGCAGCTGCTGCCTCTGCCGCCGCTGCGCCGACAACCGTCCCGGCCTGTGCCCGCCATTTTGAAGCCCAACCAGCCACTGTCAACTCAATTATTTGTGTCTTAGCTGCTGCCTCTGCCGCCGCTGCGCCGACAACCGTCCCGGCCTGTGCCCGCCATTTTGAAGCCCAACCAGCCACTGTCAACTCAATTATTTGTGTCTTAGCTGCTGCCTCTGCCGCCGCTGCGCCGACAACCGTTCCAGCCTGTGCCCGCCATTTATAAGCCCAACCAGCCACTGTCAACTCAATTATTTGTGTCTTAGCTGCTGCCTCTGCCGCCGCTGCGCCGACAACCGTCCCGGCCTGTGCCCGCCATTTATAAGCCCAACCAGCCGCCGTCAACTTACTTATATGTTCCGCAGCTGCTGCCTCTGCCGCCGCTTCGCCGACAACCGTCCCGGCCTGTGCCCGCCATTTTTAAGCCCAACCAGCCGCCGTCAACTTACTTATATGTTCCGCAGCTGCTGCCTCTGCCGCCGCTGCGCCGACAACCGTCCCGGCCTGTGCCCGCCATTTATAAGCCCAACCAGCCGCCGTCAACTTACTTACATGTTCCGCAGCTGCTGCCTCTGCCGCCGCTGCGCCGACAACCGTCCCGGCCTGTGCCCGCCATTTATAAGCCCAACCAGCCGCCGTCAACTTACTTATATGTTCCGCAGCTGCTGCCTCTGCCGCCGCTGCGCCGACAACCGTCCCGGCCTGTGCCCGCCATTTATAAGCCCAACCAGCCGCCGTCAACTTACTTACATTTTCCGCAGCTGCTGCCTGAGCCGTTCGCCGAAGCCCGTCTCGGCTTGTGTCCGCCATTTTGATGCCCAACAAGCCACTGTCAACTCAATTATTTGTGTCTTAGCTGCTGCCTCTGCCGCCGCTGCGCGGACAACCGTCCCGGCCTGTGCCCGCCATTTTGAAGCCCAAGCAGCCACTGTCAACTCAATTATTTGTGTCTTAGCTGCTGCCTCTGCCGCCGCTGCGCCGACAACCGTTCCAGCCTGTGCCCGCCATTTATAAGCCCAACCAGCCACTGTCAACTCAATTATTTGTGTCTTAGCTGTTGCCTCTGCCGCCGCTGCGCCGACAACCGTCCCGGCCTGTGCCCGCCATTTTTAAGTCCAACCAGCCGCCGTCAACTTACTTATATGTTCCGCAGCTGCTGCCTCTGCCGCCGCTTCGCCGACGCCCGTCCCGGTTTGTGTCCGCCATTTTTTAGTCCAACCAGCCGCCGTCAACTTACTTATATGTTCCGCAGCTGCTGCCTCTGCCGCCGCTTCGCCGCCGCCCGGCTTGTGTCCGCCATTTTGAAGCCCAACCAGCCACTGTCAACTCAATTATTTGTGTCTTAGCTGCTGCCTCTGCCGCCGCTGCGCCGACAACCGTCCCGGCCTGTGCCCGCCATTTTGAAGCCCAACCAGCCACTGTCAACTCAATTATTTGTGTCTTAGCTGCTGCCTCTGCCGCCGCTGCGCCGACAACCGTCCCGGCCTGTGCCCGCCATTTTGAAGCCCAACCAGCCACTGTCAACTCAATTATTTGTGTCTTAGCTGCTGCCTCTGCCGCCGCTGCGCCGACAACCGTCCCGGCCTGTGCCCGCCATTTTTAAGCCCAACCAGCCGCCGTCAACTTACTTATATGTTCCGCAGCTGCTGCCTCTGCCGCCGCTTCGCCGACGCCCGGCTTGTGTCCGCCATTTTGAAGCCCAACCAGCCGCCGTCAACTCAATTATTTGTGTCTTAGCTGCTGCCTATGCCGCCGCTGCGCGGACAACCGTCCCGGCCTGTGCCCGCCATTTTAAAGCCCAACCAGCCACTGTCAACTCAATTATTTGTGTCTTAGCTGCTGCCTCTGCCGCCGCTGCGCCGACAACCGTTCCAGCCTGTGCCCGCCATTTATAAGCCCAACCAGCCACTGTCAACTCAATTATTTGTGTCTTAGCTGCTGCCTCTGCCGCCGCTGCGCCGACACCCGTCCCGGCCTGTGCCCGCCATTTATAAGCCCAACCAGCCGCCGTCAACTTACTTATATGTTCCGCAGCTGCTGCCTCTGCCGCCGCTGCGCCGACAACCGTCCCGGCCTGTGCCCGCCATTTATAAGCCCAACCAGCCGCCGTCAACTTACTTATATGTTCCGCAGCTGCTGCCTCTGCCGCCGCTGCGCCGACAACCGTCCCGGCCTGTGCCCGCCATTTTGAAGCCCAACCAGCCACTGTCAACTCAATTATTTGTGTCTTAGCTGCTGCCTCTGCCGCCGCTGCGCCGACAACCGTCCCGGCCTGTGCCCGCCATTTTGAAGCCCAACCAGCCACTGTCAACTCAATTATTTGTGTCTTAGCTGCTGCCTCTGCCGCCGCTGCGCCGACAACCGTTCCAGCCTGTGCCCGCCATTTATAAGCCCAACCAGCCACTGTCAACTCAATTATTTGTGTCTTAGCTGCTGCCTCTGCCGCCGCTGCGCCGACAACCGTCCCGGCCTGTGCCCGCCATTTATAAGCCCAACCAGCCGCCGTCAACTTACTTATATGTTCCGCAGCTGCTGCCTCTGCCGCCGCTTCGCCGACAACCGTCCCGGCCTGTGCCCGCCATTTTTAAGCCCAACCAGCCGCCGTCAACTTACTTATATGTTCCGCAGCTGCTGCCTCTGCCGCCGCTGCGCCGACAACCGTCCCGGCCTGTGCCCGCCATTTATAAGCCCAACCAGCCGCCGTCAACTTACTTATATGTTCCGCAGCTGCTGCCTCTGCCGCCGCTGCGCCGACAACCGTCCCGGCCTGTGCCCGCCATTTATAAGCCCAACCAGCCGCCGTCAACTTACTTACATTTTCCGCAGCTGCTGCCAGAGCTTCGCCGACGCCCGTCCCGGCTTGTGTCCGCCATTTTGAAGCCCAACCAGCCACTGTCAACTCAATTATTTGTGTCTTAGCTGCTGCCTCTGCCGCCGCTGCGCCGACAACCGTCCCGGCCTGTGCCCGCCATTTTGAAGCCCAACCAGCCACTGTCAACTCAATTATTTGTGTCTTAGCTGCTGCCTCTGCCGCCGCTGCGCCGACAACCGTCCCAGCCTGTGCCCGCCATTTATAAGCCCAACCAGCCACTGTCAACTCAATTATTTGTGTCTTAGCTGCTGCCTCTGCCGCCGCTGCGCCGACAACCGTCCCGGCCTGTGCCCGCCATTTTTAAGTCCAACCAGCCGCCGTCAACTTACTTATATGTTCCGCAGCTGCTGCCTCTGCCGCCGCTTCGCCGACGCCCGTCCCGGCTTGTGTCCGCCATTTTTTAGCCCAACCAGCCGCCGTCAACTTACTTATATGTTCCGCAGCTGCTGCCTCTGCCGCCGCTTCGCCGACGCCCGTCCCGGCTTGTGTCCGCCATTTTGAAGCCCAACCAGCCACTGTCAACTCAATTATTTGTGTCTTAGCTGCTGCCTCTGCCGCCGCTGCGCCGACAACCGTCCCGGCCTGTGTCCGCCATTTTGAAGCCCAACCAGCCACTGTCAACTTACTTAAATGTTCCGCAGCTGCTGCCTCTGCCGCCGCTGCGCCGACAACCGTCCCGGCCTGTGCCCGCCATTTTGAAGCCCAACCAGCCACTGTCAACTCAATTATTTGTGTCTTAGCTGCTGCCTCTGCCGCCGCTGCGCCGACAACCGTCCCGGCCTGTGCCCGCCATTTATAAGCCCAACCAGCCGCCGTCAACTTACTTATATGTTCCGCAGCTGCTGCCTCTGCCGCCGCTGCGCCGACAACCGTCCCGGCCTGTGCCCGCCATTTATAAGCCCAACCAGCCGCCGTCAACTCAATTATTTGTGTCTTAGCTGCTGCCTCTGCCGCCGCTTCGCCGACAACCGTCCCGGCTTGTGTCCGCCATTTTGAAGCCCAACCAGCCACTGTCAACTCAATTATTTGTGTCTTAGCTGCTGCCTCTGCCGCCGCTGCGCCGACAACCGTCCCGGCTTGTGCCCGCCACTTTGAAGCCCAACCAGCCGCCGTCAACTTACTTATATGTTCCGCAGCTGCTGCCTCTGCCGCCGCTGCGCCGACAACCGTCCCGGCTTGTGTCCGCCATTTTTAAGCCCAACCAGCCACTGTCAACTCAATTATTTGTGTCTTAGCTGCTGCCTCTGCCGCCGCTGCGCCGACAACCGTCCCGGCCTGTGCCCGCCATTTATAAGCCCAACCAGCCGCCGTCAACTCAATTATTTGTGTCGTAGCTGCTGCCTCTGCCGCCGCTGCGCCGACAACCGTCCCGGCCTGTGCCCGCCATTTATAAGCCCAACCAGCCGCCGTCAACTTACTTATATGTTCCGCAGCTGCTGCCTCTGCCGCCGCTGCGCCGACAACCGTCCCGGCCTGTGCCCGCCATTTATAAGCCCAACCAGCCGCCGTCAACTTACTTATATGTTCCGCAGCTGCTGCCTCTGCCGCCGCTGCGCCGACAACCGTCCCGGCCTGTGCCCGCCATTTATAAGCCCAACCAGCCGCCGTCAACTTACTTATATGTTCCGCAGCTGCTGCCTCTGCCGCCGCTGCGCCGACAACCGTCCCGGCCTGTGCCCGCCATTTATAATCCCAACCAGCCGCCGTCAACGTACTTACATTTTCCGCAGCTGCTGCCACTGCCGCCTTCGCCGACGCCCGTCCCGGCTTGTGTCCGCCATTTTGAAGCCCAACCAGCCACTGTCAACTCAATTATTTGTGTCGTAGCTGCTGCCTCTGCCGCCGCTGCGCCGACAACCGTTCCAGCCTGTGCCCGCCATTTATAGCCCAACCAGCCGCCGTCAACTTACTTATATGTTCCGCAGCTGCTGCCTCTGCCGCCGCTTCGCCGACGCCCGTCCCGGCTTGTGTCCGCCATTTTTAAGCCCAACCAGCCGCCGTCAACTTACTTATATGTTCCGCAGCTGCTGCCTCTGCCGCCGCTTCGCCGACAACCGTCCCGGCTTGTGTCCGCCATTTTGAAGCCCAACCAGCCACTGTCAACTCAATTATTTGTGTCTTAGCTGCTGCCTCTGCCGCCGCTTCGCCGACAACCGTCCCGGCCTGTGCCCGCCATTTTGAAGCCCAACCAGCCACTGTCAACTCAATTATTTGTGTCTTAGCTGCTGCCTCTGCCGCCGCTGCGCCGACAACCGTCCCGGCCTGTGCCCGCCATTTATAAGCCCAACCAGCCGCCGTCAACTTACTTATATGTTCCGCAGCTGCTGCCTCTGCCGCCGCTGCGCCGACAACCGTCCCGGCCTGTGCCCGCCATTTATAAGCCCAACCAGCCGCCGTCAACTTACTTACATTTTCCGCAGCTGCTGCCTCTGCCGCCGCTGCGCCGACAACCGTCCCGGCTTGTGTCCGCCATTTTGAAGCCCAACCAGCCACTGTCAACTCAATTATTTGTGTCTTAGCTGCTGCCTCTGCCGCCGCTGCGCCGACAACCGTCCCGGCCTGTGCCCGCCATTTTTAAGCCCAACCAGCCGCCGTCAACTTACTTATATGTTCCGCAGCTGCTGCCTCTGCCGCCGCTTCGCCGACGCCCGTCCCGGCTTGTGTCCGCCATTTTGAAGCCCAACCAGCCACTGTCAACTCAATTATTTGTGTCTTAGCTGCTGCCTCTGCCGCCGCTGCGCCGACAACCGTCCCGGCCTGTGCCCGCCATTTATAAGCCCAACCAGCCGCCGTCAACTTACTTACATTTTCCGCAGCTGCTGCCGGTGCCCCCTTCGCCGACGCCCGTCCTGGCTTGTGTCCGCCATTTTGAAGCCCAACCAGCCACTGTCAACTCAATTATTTGTGTCGTAGCTGCTGCCTCTGCCGCCGCTGCGCCGACAACCGTTCCAGCCTGTGCCCGCCATTTATAAGCCCAACCAGCCACTGTCAACTCAATTATTTGTGTCTTAGCTGCTGCCTCTGCCGCCGCTGCGCCGACAACCGTCCCGGCTTGTGTCCGCCATTTTGAAGCACAACCAGCCACTGTCAACTCAATTATTTGTGTCTTAGCTGCTGCCTCTGCCCAACCTCTGCCTCCCAACCAGCCGCCGTCAACTTACTTACATTTTTCGCAGCTGCTGCCTCTGCCGCCGCTTCGCCGACGCCCGGCTTGTGCCCGCCATTAATAGCCCAATCAGCCGCCGTCAACTTACTTATATGTTCCGCAGTTGCTGCCTCTGCCGCCGCTTCGCCGACGCCCGTCCCGGCTTGTGTCCGCCATTTTGAAGCCCAACCAGCCACTGTCAACTCAATTATTTGTGTCTTAGCTGCTGCCTCTGCCGCCGCTCCGCCGACAAGCGTCCCGGCCTGTGCCCGCCATTTATATGCCCAATCAGCCACCGTCAACTTACTTAAATGTTCCGCAGCTGCTGCCTCTGCCGCCGCTGCGCCGACGCCCGGCTTGTGTCCGCCATTTTGAAGCCCAACCAGCCACTGTCAACTCAATTATTTGTGTCTTAGCTGCTGCCTCTGCCGGCGCTTCGCCGACGCCCGTCCCGGCTTGTGTCCGCCATTTTGAAGCCCAACCAGCCACTGTCAACTCAATTATTTGTGTCTTAGCTGCTGCCTCTGCCGCCGCTTCGCCGACGCCCGTCCCGGCCTGTGCCCGCCATTTATAAGCCCAACCAGCCGCCGTCAACTTACTTATATGTTCCGCAGCTGCTGCCTCTGCCGCCGCTTCGCCGACGCCCGTCCCGGCTTGTGTCCGCCATTTTGAAGCCCAACCAGCCGCCGTCAACTTACTTATATGTTCCGCAGCTGCTGCCTCTGCCGCCGCTGCGCCGACAACCGTCCCGGCCTGTGCCCGCCATTTATAAGCCCAACCAGCCGCCGTCAACTTACTTATATGTTCCGCAGCTGCTGCCTCTGCCGCCGCTGCGCCGACAACCGTCCCGGCCTGTGCCCGCCATTTATAAGCCCAACCAGCCGCCGTCAACTTACTTACATTTTCCGCAGCTGCTGCCTCTGCCGCCGACGCCCGTCCCGGCTTGTGTCCGCCATTTTGAAGCCCAACCAGCCACTGTCAACTCAATTATTTGTGTCTTAGCTGCTGCCTCTGCCGCCGCTGCGCCGACAACCGTCCCGGCTTGTGCCCGCCATTTTGAAGCCCAACCAGCCACTGTCAACTCAATTATTTGTGTCTTAGCTGCTGCCTCTGCCGCCGCTGCGCCGACAACCGTTCCGGCCTGTGCCCGCCATTTATAAGCCCAACCAGCCACTGTCAACTCAATTATTTGTGTCTTAGCTGCTGCCTCTGCCGCCGCTGCGCCGACAACCGTCCCGGCCTGTGCCCGCCATTTTTAAGCCCAACCAGCCGCCGTCAACTTACTTATATGTTCCGCAGCTGCTGCCTCTGCCGCCGCTTCGCCGACGCCCGTCCCGGCTTGTGTCCGCCATTTTTAAGCCCAACCAGCCGCCGTCAACTTACTTATATGTTCCGCAGCTGCTGCCTCTGCCGCCGCTTCGCCGACGCCCGTCCCGGCTTGTGTCCGCCATTTTGAAGCCCAACCAGCCACTGTCAACTCAATTATTTGTGTCTTAGCTGCTGCCTCTGCCGCCGCTGCGCCGACAACCGTCCCGGCCTGTGCCCGCCATTTTGAAGCCCAACCAGCCACTGTCAACTCAATTATTTGTGTCTTAGCTGCTGCCTCTGCCGCCGCTGCGCCGACAACCGTCCCGGCCTGTGCCCGCCATTTTGAAGCCCAACCAGCCACTGTCAACTCAATTATTTGTGTCTTAGCTGCTGCCTCTGCCGCCGCTGCGCCGACAACCGTCCCGGCCTGTGCCCGCCATTTATAAGCCCAACCAGCCGCCGTCAACTTACTTATATGTTCCGCAGCTGCTGCCTCTGCCGCCGCTGCGCCGACAACCGTCCCGGCCTGTGCCCGCCATTTATAAGCCCAACCAGCCGCCGTCAACTCAATTATTTGTGTCTTAGCTGCTGCCTCTGCCGCCGCTTCGCCGACACCCGTCCCGGCTTGTGTCCGCCATTTTGAAGCCCAACCAGCCACTGTCAACTCAATTATTTGTGTCTTAGCTGCTGCCTCTGCCGCCGCTGCGCCGACAACCGTCCCGGCCTGTGCCCGCCATTTTTAAGCCCAACCAGCCGCCGTCAACTTACTTATATGTTCCGCAGCTGCTGCCTCTGCCGCCGCTGCGCCGACAACCGTCCCGGCTTGTGTCCGCCATTTTGAAGCCCAACCAGCCACTGTCAACTCAATTATTTGTGTCTTAGCTGCTGCCTCTGCCGCCGCTGCGCCGACAACCGTCCCGGCCTGTGCCCGCCATTTATAAGCCCAACCAGCCGCCGTCAACTCAATTATTTGTGTCGTAGCTGCTGCCTCTGCCGCCGCTGCGCCGACAACCGTCCCGGCCTGTGCCCGCCATTTATAAGCCCAACCAGCCGCCGTCAACTTACTTATATGTTCCGCAGCTGCTGCCTCTGCCGCCGCTGCGCCGACAACCGTCCCGGCCTGTGCCCGCCATTTATAAGCCCAACCAGCCGCCGTCAACTTACTTATATGTTCCGCAGCTGCTGCCTCTGCCGCCGCTGCGCCGACAACCGTCCCGGCTTGTGCCCGCCATTTATAAGCCCAACCAGCCGCCGTCAACTTACTTATATGTTCCGCAGCTGCTGCCTCTGCCGCCGCTGCGCCGACAACCGTCCCGGCCTGTGCCCGCCATTTATAAGCCCAACCAGCCGCCGTCAACTTACTTACATTTTCCGCAGCTGCTGCCTCTGCTTCGCCGACGCCCGTCCCGGCTTGTGTCCGCCATTTTGAAGCCCAACCAGCCACTGTCAACTCAATTATTTGTGTCTTAGCTGCTGCCTCTGCCGCCGCTGCGCCGACAACCGTTCCAGCCTGTGCCCGCCATTTATAGCCCAATCAGCCGCCGTCAACTTACTTATATGTTCCGCAGCTGCTGCCTCTGCCGCCGCTTCGCCGACGCCCGTCCCGGCTTGTGTCCGCCATTTTTAAGCCCAACCAGCCGCCGTCAACTTACTTATATGTTCCGCAGCTGCTGCCTCTGCCGCCGCTTCGCCGACGCCCGTCCCGGCTTGTGTCCGCCATTTTGAAGCCCAACCAGCCACTGTCAACTCAATTATTTGTGTCTTAGCTGCTGCCTCTGCCGCCGCTTCGCCGACAACCGTCCCGGCTTGTGTCCGCCATTTTGAAGCCCAACCAGCCACTGTCAACTCAATTATTTGTGTCTTAGCTGCTGCCTCTGCCGCCGCTGCGCCGACAACCGTCCCGGCCTGTGCCCGCCATTTATAAGCCCAACCAGCCGCCGTCAACTTACTTATATGTTCCGCAGCTGCTGCCTCTGCCGCCGCTGCGCCGACAACCGTCCCGGCCTGTGCCCGCCATTTATAAGCCCAACCAGCCGCCGTCAACTTACTTATATTTTCCGCAGCTGCTGCCTCTGCCGCCGCTTCGCCGACGCCCGTCCCGGCTTGTGTCCGCCATTTTGAAGCCCAACCAGCCACTGTCAACTCAATTATTTGTGTCTTAGCTGCTGCCTCTGCCGCCGCTGCGCCGACAACCGTCCCGGCCTGTGCCCGCCATTTTTAAGCCCAACCAGCCGCCGTCAACTTACTTATATGTTCCGCAGCTGCTGCCTCTGCCGCCGCTTCGCCGACGCCCGTCCCGGCTTGTGTCCGCCATTTTGAAGCCCAACCAGCCACTGTCAACTCAATTATTTGTGTCTTAGCTGCTGCCTCTGCCGCCGCTGCGCCGACAACCGTCCCGGCCTGTGCCCGCCATTTATAAGCCCAACCAGCCGCCGTCAACTTACTTACATTTTCCGCAGCTGCTGCCTCTGCCGCCGCTTCGCCGACGCCCGTCCCGGCTTGTGTCCGCCATTTTGAAGCCCAACCAGCCACTGTCAACTCAATTATTTGTGTCTTAGCTGCTGCCTCTGCCGCCGCTGCGCCGACAACCGTCCCGGCCTGTGCCCGCCATTTATAAGCCCAACCAGCCACTGTCAACTCAATTATTTGTGTCTTAGCTGCTGCCTCTGCCGCCGCTTCGCCGACGCCCGTCCCGGCTTGTGTCCGCCATTTTGAAGCACAACCAGCCACTGTCAACTCAATTATTTGTGTCTTAGCTGCTGCCTCTGCCCAACCTCTGCCTCCCAACCAGCCGCCGTCAACTTACTTACATTTTTCGCAGCTGCTGCCTCTGCCGCCGCTTCGCCGACAACCGTCCCGGCCTGTGCCCGCCATTAATAGCCCAATCAGCCGCCGTCAACTTACTTATATGTTCCGCAGCTGCTGCCTCTGCCGCCGCTTCGCCGACGCCCGTCCCGGCTTGTGTCCGCCATTTTGAAGCCCAACCAGCCACTGTCAACTCAATTATTTGTGTCTTAGCTGCTGCCTCTGCCGCCGCTGCGCCGACAAGCGTCCCGGCCTGTGCCCGCCATTTATATGCCCAATCAGCCACCGTCAACTTACTTAAATGTTCCGCAGCTGCTGCCTCTGCCGCCGCTGCGCCGACGCCCGGCTTGTGTCCGCCATTTTGAAGCCCAACCAGCCACTGTCAACTCAATTATTTGTGTCTTAGCTGCTGCCTCTGCCGGCGCTTCGCCGACGCCCGTCCCGGCTTGTGTCCGCCATTTTGAAGCCCAACCAGCCACTGTCAACTCAATTATTTGTGTCTTAGCTGCTGCCTCTGCCGCCGCTGCGCCGACAACCGTCCCGGCCTGTGCCCGCCATTTATAGCCCAACCAGCCGCCGTCAACTTACTTATATGTTCCGCAGCTGCTGCCTCTGCCGCCGCTTCGCCGACGCCCGTCCCGGCTTGTGTCCGCCATTTTTAAGCCCAACCAGCCGCCGTCAACTTACTTATATGTTCCGCAGCTGCTGCCTCTGCCGCCGCTTCGCCGACGCCCGGCTTGTGTCCGCCATTTTGAAGCCCAACCAGCCACTGTCAACTCAATTATTTGTGTCTTAGCTGCTGCTGCCTCTGCCGCCGCTTCGCCGACACCCGTCCCGGCTTGTGCCCGCCATTTTGAAGCCCAACCAGCCACTGTCAACTCAATTATTTGTGTCTTAGCTGCTGCCTCTGCCGCCGCTGCGCCGACAACCGTCCCGGCCTGTGCCCGCCATTTATAAGCCCAACCAGCCGCCGTCAACTTACTTATATGTTCCGCAGCTGCTGCCTCTGCCGCCGCTTCGCCGACGCCCGTCCCGGCTTGTGTCCGCCATTTTGAAGCCCAACCAGCCACTGTCAACTCAATTATTTGTGTCTTAGCTGCTGCCTCTGCCGCCGCTGCGCCGACAACCGTCCCGGCCTGTGCCCGCCATTTATAAGCCCAACCAGCCGCCGTCAACTTACTTATATGTTCCGCAGCTGCTGCCTCTGCCGCCGCTTCGCCGACGCCCGGCTTGTGTCCGCCATTTTGAAGCCCAACAAGCCGCCGTCAACTTACTTATATTTTCCGCAGCTGCTGCCTCTGCCGCCGCTTCGCCGACGCCCGTCCCGGCTTGTGTCCGCCATTTTGAAGCCCAACCAGCCACTGTCAACTCAATTATTTGTGTCTTAGCTGCTGCCTCTGCCGCCGCTGCGCCGACAACCGTCCCGGCCTGTGCCCGCCATTTTTAAGCCCAACCAGCCGCCGTCAACTTACTTATATGTTCCGCAGCTGCTGCCTCTGCCGCCGCTTCGCCGACGCCCGTCCCGGCTTGTGTCCGCCATTTTGAAGCCCAACCAGCCACTGTCAACTCAATTATTTGTGTCTTAGCTGCTGCCTCTGCCGCCGCTGCGCCGACAACCGTCCCGGCCTGTGCCCGCCATTTTGAAGCCCAACCAGCCACTGTCAACTCAATTATTTGTGTCTTAGCTGCTGCCTCTGCCGCCGCTGCGCCGACAACCGTCCCGGCCTGTGCCCGCCATTTATAAGCCCAACCAGCCGCCGTCAACTTACTTATATGTTCCGCAGCTGCTGCCTCTGCCGCCGCTTCGCCGACGCCCGTCCCGGCTTGTGTCCGCCATTTTTAAGCCCAACCAGCCGCCGTCAACTTACTTATATGTTCCGCAGCTGCTGCCTCTGCCGCCGCTTCGCCGACGACCGTCCCGGCTTGTGTCCGCCATTTTGAAGCCCAACCAGCCACTGTCAACTCAATTATTTGTGTCTTAGCTGCTGCCTCTGCCGCCGCTGCGCCGACAACCGTCCCGGCTTGTGTCCGCCATTTTGAAGCCCAACCAGCCACTGTCAACTCAATTATTTGTGTCTTAGCTGCTGCCTCTGCCGCCGCTGCGCCGACAACCGTCCCGGCCTGTGCCCGCCATTTATAAGCCCAACCAGCCGCCGTCAACTTACTTATATGTTCCGCAGCTGCTGCCTCTGCCGCCGCTGCGCCGACAACCGTCCCGGCCTGTGCCCGCCATTTATAATCCCAACCAGCCGCCGTCAACTTACTTACATTTTCCGCAGCTGCTGCCTCTGCCGCCGCTTCGCCGACGCCCGTCCCGGCTTGTGTCCGCCATTTTGAAGCCCAACCAGCCACTGTCAACTCAATTATTTGTGTCTTAGCTGCTGCCTCTGCCGCCGCTGCGCCGACAACCGTCCCGGCCTGTGCCCGCCATTTTTAAGCCCAACCAGCCGCCGTCAACTTACTTATATGTTCCGCAGCTGCTGCCTCTGCCGCCGCTTCGCCGACGCCCGTCCCGGCTTGTGTCCGCCATTTTGAAGCCCAACCAGCCACTGTCAACTCAATTATTTGTGTCTTAGCTGCTGCCTCTGCCGCCGCTGCGCCGACAACCGTCCCGGCTTGTGCCCGCCATTTTGAAGCCCAACCAGCCGCCGTCAACTTACTTATATGTTCCGCAGCTGCTGCCTCTGCCGCCGCTTCGCCGACGCCCGTCCCGGCTTGTGTCCGCCATTTTTAAGCCCAACCAGCCGCCGTCAACTTACTTATATGTTCCGCAGCTGCTGCCTCTGCCGCCGCTTCGCCGACACCCGTCCCGGCTTGTGTCCGCCATTTTGAAGCCCAACCAGCCACTGTCAACTCAATTATTTGTGTCTTAGCTGCTGCCTCTGCCGCCGCTGCGCCGACAACCGTCCCGGCCTGTGCCCGCCATTTTGAAGCCCAACCAGCCACTGTCAACTCAATTATTTGTGTCTTAGCTGCTGCCTCTGCCGCCGCTGCGCCGACAACCGTCCCGGCCTGTGCCCGCCATTTATAAGCCCAACCAGCCGCCGTCAACTTACTTATATGTTCCGCAGCTGCTGCCTCTGCCGCCGCTGCGCCGACAACCGTCCCGGCCTGTGCCCGCCATTTATAAGCCCAACCAGCCGCCGTCAACTTACTTATATTTTCCGCAGCTGCTGCCTCTGCCGCCGCTTCGCCGACAACCGTCCCGGCTTGTGCCCGCCATTTTGAAGCCCAACCAGCCACTGTCAACTCAATTATTTGTGTCTTAGCTGCTGCCTCTGCCGCCGCTTCGCCGACAACCGTCCCGGCTTGTGTCCGCCATTTTGAAGCCCAACCAGCCACTGTCAACTCAATTATTTGTGTCTTAGCTGCTGCCTCTGCCGCCGCTGCGCCGACAACCGTCCCGGCCTGTGCCCGCCATTTATAAGCCCAACCAGCCGCCGTCAACTTACTTACATTTTCCGCAGCTGCTGCCTCTGCCGCCGCTTCGCCGACGCCCGTCCCGGCTTGTGTCCGCCATTTTGAAGCCCAACCAGCCACTGTCAACTCAATTATTTGTGTCGTAGCTGCTGCCTCTGCCGCCGCTGCGCCGACAACCGTTCCGGCCTGTGCCCGCCATTTATAAGCCCAACCAGCCGCCGTCAACTTACTTATATGTTCCGCAGCTGCTGCCTCTGCCGCCGCTGCGCCGACAACCGTCCCGGCCTGTGCCCGCCATTTATAAGCCCAACCAGCCGCCGTCAACTTACTTATATGTTCCGCAGCTGCTGCCTCTGCCGCCGCTGCGCCGACACCCGTCCCGGCTTGTGTCCGCCATTTTGAAGCCCAACCAGCCACTGTCAACTCAATTATTTGTGTCTTAGCTGCTGCCTCTGCCGCCGCTGCGCCGACAACCGTCCCGGCCTGTGCCCGCCATTTTGAAGCCCAACCAGCCACTGTCAACTCAATTATTTGTGTCTTAGCTGCTGCCTCTGCCGCCGCTGCGCCGACAACCGTCCCGGCTTGTGCCCGCCATTTTGAAGCCCAACCAGCCACTGTCAACTTAATTATTTGTGTCTTAGCTGCTGCCTCTGCCGCCGCTGCGCCGACAACCGTCCCGGCCTGTGCCCGCCATTTTGAAGCCCAACCAGCCACTGTCAACTCAATTATTTGTGTCTTAGCTGCTGCCTCTGCCGCCGCTTCGCCGACGCCCGTCCCGGCTTGTGTCCGCCATTTTGAAGCCCAACCAGCCACTGTCAACTCAATTATTTGTGTCTTAGCTGCTGCCTCTGCCGCCGCTGCGCCGACAACCGTCCCGGCTTGTGCCCGCCATTTATAATCCCAACCAGCCGCCGTCAACTTACTTACATTTTCCGCAGCTGCTGCCTCCGCCGCCGCTTCGCCGACGCCCGTCCCGGCTTGTGTCCGCCATTTTGAAGCCCAACCAGCCACTGTCAACTCAATTATTTGTGTCTTAGCTGCTGCCTCTGCCGCCGCTGCGCCGACAACCGTCCCGGCCTGTGCCCGCCATTTATAAGCCCAACCAGCCGCCGTCAACTTACTTATATGTTCCGCAGCTGCTGCCTCTGCCGCCGCTTCGCCGACAACCGTCCCGGCTTGTGTCCGCCATTTTGAAGCCCAACCAGCCACCGTCAACTTACTTAAATGTTCCGCAGCTGCTGCCTCTGCCGCCGCTGCGCCGACAACCGTTCCAGCCTGTGCCCGCCATTTATAAGCCCAACCAGCCGCCGTCAACTTACTTATATGTTCCGCAGCTGCTGCCTCTGCCGCCGCTTCGCCGACAACCGTCCCGGCCTGTGTCCGCCATTTTTAAGCCCAACCAGCCGCCGTCAACTTACTTATATGTTCCGCAGCTGCTGCCTCTGCCGCCGCTGCGCCGACAACCGTCCCGGCTTGTGTCCGCCATTTTGAAGCCCAACCAGCCACTGTCAACTCAATTATTTGTGTCTTAGCTGCTGCCTCTGCCGCCGCTGCGCCGACAACCGTCCCGGCCTGTGCCCGCCATTTTGAAGCCCAACCAGCCACCGTCAACTCAATTATTTGTGTCTTAGCTGCTGCCTCTGCCGCCGCTTCGCCGACGCCCGTCCCGGCTTGTGTCCGCCATTTTGAAGCCCAACCAGCCACTGTCAACTCAATTATTTGTGTCTTAGCTGCTGCCTCTGCCGCCGCTGCGCCGACAACCGTTCCGGCCTGTGCCCGCCATTTATAAGCCCAACCAGCCGCCGTCAACTTACTTATATGTTCCGCAGCTGCTGCCTCTGCCGCCGCTTCGCCGACAACCGTCCCGGCCTGTGCCCGCCATTTATAAGCCCAACCAGCCGCCGTCAACTTACTTATATGTTCCGCAGCTGCTGCCTCTGCCGCCGCTGCGCCGACAACCGTCCCGGCCTGTGCCCGCCATTTTTAAGCCCAACCAGCCGCCGTCAACTTACTTATATGTTCCGCAGCTGCTGCCTCTGCCGCCGCTGCGCCGACAACCGTCCCGGCCTGTGCCCGCCATTTATAAGCCCAACCAGCCGCCGTCAACTTACTTACATTTTCCGCAGCTGCTGCCTCTGCCTTCGCCGACGCCCGTCCCGGCTTGTGTCCGCCATTTTGAAGCCCAACCAGCCACTGTCAACTCAATTATTTGTGTCGTAGCTGCTGCCTCTGCCGCCGCTGCGCCGACAACCGTCCCAGCCTGTGCCCGCCATTTATAAGCCCAACCAGCCGCCGTCAACTTACTTATATGTTCCGCAGCTGCTGCCTCTGCCGCCGCTTCGCCGACAACCGTCCCGGCTTGTGCCCGCCATTTTTAAGCCCAACCAGCCGCCGTCAACTTACTTATATGTTCCGCAGCTGCTGCCTCTGCCGCCGCTGCGCCGACAACCGTCCCGGCCTGTGCCCGCCATTTATAAGCCCAACCAGCCGCCGTCAACTTACTTATATGTTCCGCAGCTGCTGCCTCTGCCGCCGCTTCGCCGACAACCGTCCCGGCTTGTGTCCGCCATTTTGAAGCCCAACCAGCCACTGTCAACTCAATTATTTGTGTCTTAGCTGCTGCCTCTGCCGCCGCTGCGCCGACAACCGTCCCGGCCTGTGCCCGCCACTTTGAAGCCCAACCAGCCACTGTCAACTCAATTATTTGTTGCTTAGCTGCTGCCTCTGCCGCCGCTTCGCCGACAACCGTCCCGGCTTGTGTCCGCCATTTTGAAGCCCAACCAGCCACTGTCAACTCAATTATTTGTGTCGTAGCTGCTGCCTCTGCCGCCGCTGCGCCGACAACCGTCCCGGCCTGTGCCCGCCATTTATAAGCCCAACCAGCCGCCGTCAACTTACTTATATGTTCCGCAGCTGCTGCCTCTGCCGCCGCTGCGCCGACAACCGTCCCGGCCTGTGCCCGCCATTTATAAGCCCAACCAGCCGCCGTCAACTTACTTATATGTTCCGCAGCTGCTGCCTCTGCCGCCGCTGCGCCGACAACCGTCCCGGCCTGTGCCCGCCATTTATAAGCCCAACCAGCCGCCGTCAACTTACTTATATGTTCCGCAGCTGCTGCCTCTGCCGCCGCTGCGCCGACAACCGTCCCGGCCTGTGCCCGCCATTTATAAGCCCAACCAGCCGCCGTCAACTTACTTACATTTTCCGCAGCTGCTGCCTGTGCCGCCCTTCGCCGACGCCCGTCCCGGCTTGTGTCCGCCATTTTGAAGCCCAACCAGCCACTGTCAACTCAATTATTTGTGTCGTAGCTGCTGCCTCTGCCGCCGCTGCGCCGACAACCGTCCCAGCCTGTGCCCGCCATTTATAAGCCCAACCAGCCGCCGTCAACTTACTTATATGTTCCGCAGCTGCTGCCTCTGCCGCCGCTTCGCCGACAACCGTCCCGGCCTGTGCCCGCCATTTGTAAGCCCAACCAGCCGCCGTCAACTTACTTATATGTTCCGCAGCTGCTGCCTCTGCCGCCGCTGCGCCGACAACCGTCCCGGCCTGTGCCCGCCATTTATAAGCCCAACCAGCCGCCGTCAACTTACTTATATGTTCCGCAGCTGCTGCCTCTGCCGCCGCTTCGCCGACAACCGTCCCGGCCTGTGCCCGCCATTTTTAAGCCCAACCAGCCGCCGTCAACTTACTTATATGTTCCGCAGCTGCTGCCTCTGCCGCCGCTTCGCCGACACCCGTCCCGGCTTGTGTCCGCCATTTTGAAGCCCAACCAGCCGCCGTCAACTTACTTATATGTTCCGCAGCTGCTGCCTCTGCCGCCGCTCGCCGACGCCCGTCCCGGCTTGTGCCCGCCATTTATAAGCCCAACCAGCCGCCGTCAACTTACTTATATGTTCCGCAGCTGCTGCCTCTGCCGCCGCTGCGCCGACAACCGTCCCGGCCTGTGCCCGCCATTTATAAGCCCAACCAGCCGCCGTCAACTTACTTATATGTTCCGCAGCTGCTGCCTCTGCCGCCGCTGCGCCGACAACCGTCCCGGCCTGTGCCCGCCATTTATAAGCCCAACCAGCCGCCGTCAACTTACTTACATTTTCCGCAGCTGCTGCCTCCGCTTCGCCGACGCCCGTCCCGGCTTGTGTCCGCCATTTTGAAGCCCAACCAGAAACTGTCAACTCAATTATTTGTGTCGTAGCTGCTGCCTCTGCCGCCGCTGCGCCGACAACCGTTCCAGCCTGTGCCCGCCATTTATAAGCCCAACCAGCCGCCGTCAACTTACTTATATGTTCCGCAGCTGCTGCCTCTGCCGCCGCTTCGCCGACAACCGTCCCGGCCTGTGCCCGCCATTTTTAAGCCCAACCAGCCGCCGTCAACTTACTTATATGTTCCGCAGCTGCTGCCTCTGCCGCCGCTGCGCCGACAACCGTTCCAGCCTGTGCCCGCCATTTATAAGCCCAACCAGCCGCCGTCAACTTACTTATATGTTCCGCAGCTGCTGCCTCTGCCGCCGCTTCGCCGACAACCGTCCCGGCCTGTGCCCGCCATTTTTAAGTCCAACCAGCCGCCGTCAACTTACTTATATGTTCCGCAGCTGCTGCCTCTGCCGCCGCTGCGCCGACAACCGTCCCGGCCTGTGCCCGCCATTTTGAAGCCCAACCAGCCACTGTCAACTCAATTATTTGTGTCTTAGCTGCTGCCTCTGCCGCCGCTGCGCCGACAACCGTCCCGGCCTGTGCCCGCCATTTTGAAGCCCAACCAGCCACTGTCAACTCAATTATTTGTGTCTTAGCTGCTGCCTCTGCCGCCGCTGCGCCGACAACCGTCCCGGCCTGTGCCCGCCATTTTGAAGCCCAACCAGCCACTGTCAACTCAATTATTTGTGTCTTAGCTGCTGCCTCTGCCGCCGCTGCGCCGACAACCGTCCCGGCTTGTGCCCGCCATTTTGAAGCCCAACCAGCCACTGTCAACTCAATTATTTGTGTCTTAGCTGCTGCCTCTGCCGCCGCTGCGCCGACAACCGTTCCAGCCTGTGCCCGCCATTTATAAGCCCAACCAGCCGCCGTCAACTTACTTATTTGTGTCTTAGATGCTGCCTCTGCCGCCGCTGCGCCGACAACCGTCCCGGCCTGTGCCCGCCATTTTCAAGCCCAACCAGCCACTGTCAACTCAATTATTTGTGTCTTAGCTGCTGCCTCTGCCGCCGCTGCGCCGACAACCGTCCCGGCCTGTGCCCGCCATTTATAAGCCCAACCAGCCGCTGTCAACTCAATTATTTGTGTCTTAGATGCTGCCTCTGCCGCCGCTGCGCCGACAACCGTCCCGGCCTGTGTCCGCCATTTTGAAGCCCAACCAGCCACTGTCAACTCAATTATTTGTGTCTTAGCTGCTGCCTCTGCCGCCGCTGCGCCGACAACCGTTCCAGCCTGTGCCCGCCATTTATAAGCCCAACCAGCCACCGTCAACTTACTTATATGTTTCTCAGCTGCTGCCTCTGCCGCCGCTGCGCCGACAACCGTCCCGGCTTGTGCCCGCCATTTTGAAGCCCAACCAGCCACTGTCAACTCAATTATTTGTGTCTTAGCTGCTGCCTCTGCCGCCGCTGCGCCGACAACCGTCCCGGCCTGTGCCCGCCATTTTGAAGCCCAACCAGCCACTGTCAACTCAATTATTTGTGTCTTAGCTGCTGCCTCTGCCGCCGCTGCGCCGACAACCGTCCCGGCCTGTGCCCGCCATTTATAAGCCCAACCAGCCGCCGTCAACTTACTTATATGTTCCGCAGCTGCTGCCTCTGCCGCCGCTTCGCCGACGCCCGTCCCGGCTTGTGTCCGCCATTTTGAAGCCCAACCAGCCACTGTCAACTCAATTATTTGTGTCTTAGCTGCTGCCTCTGCCGCCGCTGCGCCGACAACCGTCCCGGCCTGTGCCCGCCATTTTTAAGCCCAACCAGCCGCCGTCAACTTACTTATATGTTCCGCAGCTGCTGCCTCTGCCGCCGCTTCGCCGACGCCCGTCCCGGCTTGTGTCCGCCATTTTTAAGCCCAACCAGCCGCCGTCAACTTACTTATATGTTCCGCAGCTGCTGCCTCTGCCGCCGCTTCGCCGACCCCGTCCCGGCTTGTGTCCGCCATTTTGAAGCCCAACCAGCCACTGTCAACTCAATTATTTGTGTCTTAGCTGCTGCCTCTGCCGCCGCTGCGCCGACAACCGTCCCGGCCTGTGCCCGCCATTTTGAAGCCCAACCAGCCACTGTCAACTCAATTATTTGTGTCTTAGCTGCTGCCTCTGCCGCCGCTGCGCCGACAACCGTCCCGGCTTGTGTCCGCCATTTTGAAGCCCAACCAGCCACTGTCAACTCAATTATTTGTGTCTTAGCTGCTGCCTCTGCCGCCGCTGCGCCGACAACCGTCCCGGCCTGTGCCCGCCATTTATAAGCCCAACCAGCCGCCGTCAACTTACTTATATGTTCCGCAGCTGCTGCCTCTGCCGCCGCTGCGCCGACGCCCGTCCCGGCTTGTGTCCGCCATTTATAAGCCCAACCAGCCGCCGTCAACTTACTTATATGTTCCGCAGCTGCTGCCTCTGCCGCCGCTTCGCCGACGCCCGTCCCGGCTTGTGTCCGCCATTTTGAAGCCCAACCAGCCACTGTCAACTCAATTATTTGTGTCTTAGCTGCTGCCTCTGCCGCCGCTGCGCCGACAACCGTCCCGGCCTGTGCCCGCCATTTTTAAGTCCAACCAGCCGCCGTCAACTTACTTATATGTTCCGCAGCTGCTGCCTCTGCCGCCGCTGCGCCGACAACCGTCCCGGCTTGTGCCCGCCATTTATAAGCCCAACCAGCCACTGTCAACTTAATTATTTGTGTCTTAGCTGCTGCCTCTGCCGCCGCTGCGCCGACAACCGTCCCGGCCTGTGCCCGCCATTTTGAAGCCCAACCAGCCACTGTCAACTCAATTATTTATGTTCCGTAGCTGCTGCCTCTGCCGCCGCTGCGCCGACAACCGTCCCGGCTTGTGTCCGCCATTTTGAAGCCCAACCAGCCACTGTCAACTCAATTATTTGTGTCTTAGCTGCTGCCTCTGCCGCCGCTGCGCCGACAACCGTTCCAGCCTGTGCCCGCCATTTATAGCCCAATCAGCCGCCGTCAACTTACTTATATGTTTCGCAGCTGCTGCCTCTGCCGCCGCTGCGCCGACAACCGTCCCGGCCTGTGCCCGCCATTTTGAAGCCCAACCAGCCACTGTCAACTTAATTATTTGTGTCTTAGCTGCTGCCTCTGCCGCCGCTTCGCCGACAACCGTCCCGGCCTGTGCCCGCCATTTTGAAGCCCAACCAGCCACTGTCAACTCAATTATTTGTGTCTTAGCTGCTGCCTCTGCCGCCGCTGCGCGGACAACCGTTCCAGCCTGTGCCCGCCATTTATAAGCCCAACCAGCCACTGTCAACTCAATTATTTGTGTCTTAGCTGCTGCCTCTGCCGCCGCTGCGCCGACAACCGTCCCGGCCTGTGCCCGCCATTTTGAAGCCCAACCAGCCGCCGTCAACTTACTTATATGTTCCGCAGCTGCTGCCTCTGCCGCCGCTGCGCCGACAACCGTCCCGGCCTGTGCCCGCCATTTATAAGCCCAACCAGCCGCCGTCAACTTACTTATATGTTCCGCAGCTGCTGCCTCTGCCGCCGCTTCGCCGACGCCCGTCCCGGCTTGTGCCCGCCATTTATAAGCCCAACCAGCCGCCGTCAACTTACTTATATGTTCCGCAGCTGCTGCCTCTGCCGCCGCTTCGCCGACAACCGTCCCGGCCTGTGCCCGCCATTTATAAGCCCAACCAGCCGCCGTCAACTCAATTATTTGTGCCTTAGCTGCTGCCTCTGCCGCCGCTTCGCCGACGCCCGTCCCGGCTTGTGTCCGCCATTTTGAAGCCCAACCAGCCGCCGTCAACTTACTTATATGTTCCGCAGCTGCTGCCTCTGCCGCCGCTGCGCCGACAACCGTTCCAGCCTGTGCCCGCCATTAATAGCCCAATCAGCCGCCGTCAACTTACTTATATGTTCCGCAGCTGCTGCCTCTGCCGCCGCTGCGCCGACGCCCGTCCCGGCTTGTGTCCGCCATTTTGAAGCCCAACCAGCCACTGTCAACTCAATTATTTGTGTCTTAGCTGCTGCCTCTGCCGCCGCTGCGCCGACAACCGTCCCGGCCTGTGCCCGCCATTTATAAGCCCAACCAGCCGCCGTCAACTTACTTATATGTTCCGCAGCTGCTGCCTCTGCCGCCGCTTCGCCGACAACCGTCCCGGCCTGTGTCCGCCATTTATAAGCCCAACCAGCCGCCGTCAACTTACTTATATTTTCCGCAGCTGCTGCTCAGCCGCTTCGCCGACGCCCGTCCCGGCTTGTGTCCGCCATTTTGAAGCCCAACCAGCCACTGTCAACTCAATTATTTGTGTCTTAGCTGCTGCCTCTGCCGGCGCTGCGCCGACAACCGTCCCGGCCTGTGCCCGCCATTTATAAGCCCAACCAGCCGCCGTCAACTTACTTATATGTTCCGCAGCTGCTGCCTCTGCCGCCGCTTCGCCGACGCCCGTCCCGGCTTGTGTCCGCCATTTTGAAGCCCAACCAGCCACTGTCAACTCAATTATTTGTGTCTTAGCTGCTGCCTCTGCCGCCGCTGCGCCGACAACCGTCCCGGCCTGTGCCCGCCATTTTTAAGCCCAACCAGCCGCCGTCAACTTACTTATATGTTCCGCAGCTGCTGCCTCTGCCGCCGCTTCGCCGACGCCCGGCTTGTGTCCGCCATTTTGAAGCCCAACCAGCCGCCGTCAACTCAATTATTTGTGTCTTAGCTGCTGCCTCTGCCGCCGCTGCGCCGACAACCGTCCCGGCCTGTGCCCGCCATTTTGAAGCCCAACCAGCCACTGTCAACTCAATTATTTGTGTCTTAGCTGCTGCCTCTGCCGCCGCTGCGCCGACAACCGTTCCAGCCTGTGCCCGCCATTTATAAGCCCAACCAGCCACTGTCAACTCAATTATTTGTGTCTTAGCTGCTGCCTCTGCCGCCGCTGCGCCGACACCCGTCCCGGCCTGTGCCCGCCATTTATAAGCCCAACCAGCCGCCGTCAACTTACTTATATGTTCCGCAGCTGCTGCCTCTGCCGCCGCTGCGCCGACAACCGTCCCGGCCTGTGCCCGCCATTTATAAGCCCAACCAGCCGCCGTCAACTTACTTATATGTTCCGCAGCTGCTGCCTCTGCCGCCGCTGCGCCGACAACCGTCCCGGCTTGTGCCCGCCACTTTGAAGCCCAACCAGCCACTGTCAACTCAATTATTTGTGTCTTAGCTGCTGCCTCTGCCGCCGCTGCGCCGACAACCGTCCCGGCTTGTGCCCGCCACTTTGAAGCCCAACCAGCCACTGTCAACTCAATTATTTGTGTCTTAGCTGCTGCCTCTGCCGCCGCTGCGCCGACAACCGTTCCAGCCTGTGCCCGCCATTTATAAGCCCAACCAGCCACTGTCAACTCAATTATTTGTGTCTTAGCTGCTGCCTCTGCCGCCGCTGCGCCGACAACCGTCCCGGCCTGTGCCCGCCATTTATAAGCCCAACCAGCCGCCGTCAACTTACTTATATGTTCCGCAGCTGCTGCCTCTGCCGCCGCTTCGCCGACAACCGTCCCGGCCTGTGCCCGCCATTTTTAAGCCCAACCAGCCGCCGTCAACTTACTTATATGTTCCGCAGCTGCTGCCTCTGCCGCCGCTGCGCCGACAACCGTCCCGGCCTGTGCCCGCCATTTATAAGCCCAACCAGCCGCCGTCAACTTACTTATATGTTCCGCAGCTGCTGCCTCTGCCGCCGCTGCGCCGACAACCGTCCCGGCCTGTGCCCGCCATTTATAAGCCCAACCAGCCGCCGTCAACTTACTTATATGTTCCGCAGCTGCTGCCTCTGCCGCCGCTGCGCCGACAACCGTCCCGGCCTGTGCCCGCCATTTATAAGCCCAACCAGCCGCCGTCAACTTACTTACATTTTCCGCAGCTGCTGCCTCTGCCGCCGCTTCGCCGACGCCCGTCCCGGCTTGTGTCCGCCATTTTGAAGCCCAACCAGCCACTGTCAACTCAATTATTTGTGTCTTAGCTGCTGCCTCTGCCGCCGCTGCGCCGACAACCGTCCCGGCCTGTGCCCGCCATTTTGAAGCCCAACCAGCCACTGTCAACTCAATTATTTGTGTCTTAGCTGCTGCCTCTGCCGCCGCTGCGCCGACAACCGTCCCGGCCTGTGCCCGCCATTTTTAAGCCCAACCAGCCGCCGTCAACTTACTTATATGTTCCGCAGCTGCTGCCTCTGCCGCCGCTTCGCCGACGCCCGTCCCGGCTTGTGTCCGCCATTTTTAAGCCCAACCAGCCGCCGTCAACTTACTTATATGTTCCGCAGCTGCTGCCTCTGCCGCCGCTTCGCCGACGCCCGTCCCGGCTTGTGTCCGCCATTTTGAAGCCCAACCAGCCACTGTCAACTCAATTATTTGTGTCTTAGCTGCTGCCTCTGCCGCCGCTGCGCCGACAACCGTCCCGGCCTGTG
The DNA here is from genome assembly GCA_035046005.1 of Drosophila acutilabella. Lineage (NCBI taxonomy): Eukaryota > Metazoa > Arthropoda > Insecta > Diptera > Drosophilidae > Drosophila > Drosophila acutilabella. The sequence goes on from JAWNOK010000089.1 coordinate 183,423, forward strand.
CCCGCCATTTTGAAGCCCAACCAGCCACTGTCAACTCAATTATTTGTGTCGTAGCTGCTGCCTCTGCCGCCGCTGCGCCGACAACCGTCCCGGCCTGTGCCCGCCATTTTGAAGCCCAACCAGCCACTGTCAACTCAATTATTTGTGTCTTAGCTGCTGCCTCTGCCGCCGCTGCGCCGACAACCGTCCCGGCCTGTGCCCGCCATTTTTAAGCCCAACCAGCCGCCGTCAACTTACTTATATGTTCCGCAGCTGCTGCCTCTGCCGCCGCTTCGCCGACGCCCGTCCCGGCTTGTGTCCGCCATTTTGAAGCCCAACCAGCCGCCGTCAACTCAATTATTTGTGTCTTAGCTGCTGCCTCTGCCGCCGCTGCGCCGACAACCGTCCCGGCCTGTGCCCGCCATTTTGAAGCCCAACCAGCCACTGTCAACTCAATTATTTGTGTCTTAGCTGCTGCCTCTGCCGCCGCTGCGCCGACAACCGTCCCAGCCTGTGCCCGCCATTTATAAGCCCAACCAGCCACTGTCAACTCAATTATTTGTGTCTTAGCTGCTGCCTCTGCCGCCGCTGCGCCGACACCCGTCCCGGCCTGTGCCCGCCATTTATAAGCCCAACCAGCCGCCGTCAACTTACTTATATGTTCCGCAGCTGCTGCCTCTGCCGCCGCTGCGCCGACAACCGTCCCGGCCTGTGCCCGCCATTTATAAGCCCAACCAGCCGCCGTCAACTTACTTATATGTTCCGCAGCTGCTGCCTCTGCCGCCGCTGCGCCGACAACCGTCCCGGCTTGTGCCCGCCATTTTGAAGCCCAACCAGCCACTGTCAACTCAATTATTTGTGTCTTAGCTGCTGCCTCTGCCGCCGCTTCGCCGACACCCGTCCCGGCTTGTGTCCGCCATTTTGAAGCCCAACCAGCCACTGTCAACTCAATTATTTGTGTCTTAGCTGCTGCCTCTGCCGCCGCTGCGCCGACAACCGTTCCAGCCTGTGCCCGCCATTTATAAGCCCAACCAGCCACTGTCAACTCAATTATTTGTGTCTTAGCTGCTGCCTCTGCCGCCGCTGCGCCGACAACCGTCCCGGCCTGTGCCCGCCATTTATAAGCCCAACCAGCCGCCGTCAACTTACTTATATGTTCCGCAGCTGCTGCCTCTGCCGCCGCTTCGCCGACAACCGTCCCGGCCTGTGCCCGCCATTTTTAAGCCCAACCAGCCGCCGTCAACTTACTTATATGTTCCGCAGCTGCTGCCTCTGCCGCCGCTGCGCCGACAACCGTCCCGGCCTGTGCCCGCCATTTATAAGCCCAACCAGCCGCCGTCAACTTACTTATATGTTCCGCAGCTGCTGCCTCTGCCGCCGCTGCGCCGACAACCGTCCCGGCCTGTGCCCGCCATTTATAAGCCCAACCAGCCGCCGTCAACTTACTTATATGTTCCGCAGCTGCTGCCTCTGCCGCCGCTGCGCCGACAACCGTCCCGGCCTGTGCCCGCCATTTATAAGCCCAACCAGCCGCCGTCAACTTACTTACATTTTCCGCAGCTGCTGCCTCTGCCGCCGCTTCGCCGACGCCCGTCCCGGCTTGTGTCCGCCATTTTGAAGCCCAACCAGCCACTGTCAACTCAATTATTTGTGTCTTAGCTGCTGCCTCTGCCGCCGCTGCGCCGACAACCGTCCCGGCCTGTGCCCGCCATTTTGAAGCCCAACCAGCCACTGTCAACTCAATTATTTGTGTCGTAGCTGCTGCCTCTGCCGCCGCTGCGCCGACAACCGTCCCAGCCTGTGCCCGCCATTTATAAGCCCAACCAGCCACTGTCAACTCAATTATTTGTGTCTTAGCTGCTGCCTCTGCCGCCGCTGCGCCGACAACCGTCCCGGCCTGTGCCCGCCATTTTTAAGCCCAACCAGCCGCCGTCAACTTACTTATATGTTCCGCAGCTGCTGCCTCTGCCGCCGCTTCGCCGACGCCCGTCCCGGCTTGTGTCCGCCATTTTTAAGCCCAACCAGCCGCCGTCAACTTACTTATATGTTCCGCAGCTGCTGCCTCTGCCGCCGCTTCGCCGACGCCCGTCCCGGCTTGTGTCCGCCATTTTGAAGCCCAACCAGCCACTGTCAACTCAATTATTTGTGTCTTAGCTGCTGCCTCTGCCGACGCTGCGCCGACAACCGTCCCGGCCTGTGCCCAACCAGCCGCCGTCAACTTACTTATATGTTCCGCAGCTGCTGCCTCTGCCGCCGCTTCGCCGACGCCCGTCCCGGCTTGTGTCCGCCATTTATAAGCCCAACCAGCCGCCGTCAACTTACTTATATGTTCCGCAGCTGCTGCCTCTGCCGCCGCTGCGCCGACAACCGTCCCGGCCTGTGCCCGCCATTTATAAGCCCAACCAGCCGCCGTCAACTTACTTACATTTTCCGCAGCTGCTGCCTGTGCCGCCTTCGCCGACGCCCGTCCCGGCTTGTGTCCGCCATTTTGAAGCCCAACCAGCCACTGTCAACTCAATTATTTGTGTCTTAGCTGCTGCCTCTGCCGCCGCTGCGCCGACAACCGTCCCGGCCTGTGCCCGCCATTTTGAAGCCCAACCAGCCACTGTCAACTCAATTATTTGTGTCTTAGCTGCTGCCTCTGCCGCCGCTGCGCCGACAACCGTCCCGGCCTGTGCCCGCCATTTTGAAGCCCAACCAGCCACTGTCAACTCAATTATTTGTGTCTTAGCTGCTGCCTCTGCCGCCGCTGCGCCGACAACCGTCCCGGCCTGTGCCCGCCATTTATAAGCCCAACCAGCCGCCGTCAACTTACTTATATGTTCCGCAGCTGCTGCCTCTGCCGCCGCTGCGCCGACAACCGTCCCGGCTTGTGCCCGCCATTTATAAGCCCAACCAGCCGCCGTCAACTTACTTATTTGTGTCTTAGATGCTGCCTCTGCCGCCGCTGCGCCGACAACCGTCCCGGCTTGTGCCCGCCATTTTGAAGCCCAACCAGCCACTGTCAACTCAATTATTTGTGTCTTAGCTGCTGCCTCTGCCGCCGCTGCGCCGACAACCGTCCCGGCCTGTGCCCGCCATTTTTAAGCCCAACCAGCCGCCGTCAACTTACTTATATGTTCCGCAGCTGCTGCCTCTGCCGCCGCTGCGCCGACAACCGTCCCGGCCTGTGTCCGCCATTTTTAAGCCCAACCAGCCGCCGTCAACTTACTTATATGTTCCGCAGCTGCTGCCTCTGCCGCCGCTTCGCCGACGCCCGTCCCGGCTTGTGTCCGCCATTTTTAAGCCCAACCAGCCGCCGTCAACTTACTTATATGTTCCGCAGCTGCTGCCTCTGCCGCCGCTTCGCCGACGCCCGTCCCGGCTTGTGTCCGCCATTTTGAAGCCCAACCAGCCACTGTCAACTCAATTATTTGTGTCTTAGCTGCTGCCTCTGCCGCCGCTGCGCCGACAACCGTCCCGGCCTGTGCCCGCCATTTTGAAGCCCAACCAGCCACTGTCAACTCAATTATTTGTGTCTTAGCTGCTGCCTCTGCCGCCGCTGCGCCGACAACCGTCCCGGCCTGTGCCCGCCATTTATAAGCCCAACCAGCCGCCGTCAACTTACTTATATGTTCCGCAGCTGCTGCCTCTGCCGCCGCTGCGCCGACAACCGTCCCGGCCTGTGCCCGCCATTTATAAGCCCAACCAGCCGCCGTCAACTTACTTACATTTTCCGCAGCTGCTGCCTCTGCCGCCGCTGCGCCGACAACCGTCCCGGCTTGTGTCCGCCATTTTGAAGCCCAACCAGCCACTGTCAACTCAATTATTTGTGTCTTAGCTGCTGCCTCTGCCGCCGCTGCGCCGACAACCGTCCCGGCCTGTGCCCGCCATTTTTAAGCCCAACCAGCCGCCGTCAACTTACTTATATGTTCCGCAGCTGCTGCCTCTGCCGCCGCTTCGCCGACGCCCGTCCCGGCTTGTGTCCGCCATTTTGAAGCCCAACCAGCCACTGTCAACTCAATTATTTGTGTCTTAGCTGCTGCCTCTGCCGCCGCTGCGCCGACAACCGTCCCGGCCTGTGCCCGCCATTTATAATCCCAACCAGCCGCCGTCAACTTACTTACATTTTCCGCAGCTGCTGCCTCTGCCGCCGCTTCGCCGACGCCCGTCCCGGCTTGTGTCCGCCATTTTGAAGCCCAACCAGCCACTGTCAACTCAATTATTTGTGTCGTAGCTGCTGCCTCTGCCGCCGCTGCGCCGACAACCGTTCCAGCCTGTGCCCGCCATTTATAAGCCCAACCAGCCACTGTCAACTCAATTATTTGTGTCTTAGCTGCTGCCTCTGCCGCCGCTGCGCCGACAACCGTCCCGGCTTGTGTCCGCCATTTTGAAGCACAACCAGCCACTGTCAACTCAATTATTTGTGTCTTAGCTGCTGCCTCTGCCCAACCTCTGCCTCCCAACCAGCCGCCGTCAACTTACTTACATTTTCCGCAGCTGCTGCCTCTGCCGCCGCTTCGCCGACGCCCGTCCCGGCTTGTGCCCGCCATTAATAGCCCAATCAGCCGCCGTCAACTTACTTATATGTTCCGCAGCTGCTGCCTCTGCCGCCGCTTCGCCGACGCCCGTCCCGGCTTGTGTCCGCCATTTTGAAGCCCAACCAGCCACTGTCAACTCAATTATTTGTGTCTTAGCTGCTGCCTCTGCCGCCGCTCCGCCGACAAGCGTCCCGGCCTGTGCCCGCCATTTATATGCCCAATCAGCCACCGTCAACTTACTTAAATGTTCCGCAGCTGCTGCCTCTGCCGCCGCTGCGCCGACGCCCGTCCCGGCTTGTGTCCGCCATTTTGAAGCCCAACCAGCCACTGTCAACTCAATTATTTGTGTCTTAGCTGCTGCCTCTGCCGGCGCTTCGCCGACGCCCGTCCCGGCTTGTGTCCGCCATTTTGAAGCCCAACCAGCCACTGTCAACTCAATTATTTGTGTCTTAGCTGCTGCCTCTGCCGCCGCTTCGCCGACGCCCGTCCCGGCCTGTGCCCGCCATTTATAAGCCCAACCAGCCGCCGTCAACTTACTTATATGTTCCGCAGCTGCTGCCTCTGCCGCCGCTTCGCCGACGCCCGTCCCGGCTTGTGTCCGCCATTTTGAAGCCCAACCAGCCGCCGTCAACTTACTTATATGTTCCGCAGCTGCTGCCTCTGCCGCCGCTTCGCCGACGCCCGGCTTGTGTCCGCCATTTTGAAGCCCAACCAGCCACTGTCAACTCAATTATTTTTGTCTTAGCTTCTGCCTCTGCCTCTGCCGCCGCTGCCCCGACAACCGTCCCGGCCTGTGCCCGCCATTTTGAAGCCCAACCAGCCACTGTCAACTCAATTATTTGTGACTTAGCTGCTGCCTCTGCCGCCGCTGCGCCGACAACCGTCCCGGCCTGTGCCCGCCATTTATAAGCCCAACCAGCCGCCGTCAACTTACTTATATGTTCCGCAGCTGCTGCCTCTGCCGCCGCTTCGCCGACGCCCGTCCCGGCTTGTGTCCGCCATTTTGAAGCCCAACCAGCCACTGTCAACTCAATTATTTGTGTCTTAGCTGCTGCCTCTGCCGCCGCTGCGCCGACAACCGTCCCGGCCTGTGCCCGCCATTTATAAGCCCAACCAGCCGCCGTCAACTTACTTATATGTTCCGCAGCTGCTGCCTCTGCCGCCGCTTCGCCGACGCCCGTCCCGGCTTGTGTCCGCCATTTTTAAGCCCAACCAGCCGCCGTCAACTTACTTATATTTTCCGCAGCTGCTGCCTCTGCCGCCGCTGCGCCGACAACCGTCCCGGCTTGTGCCCGCCATTTTGAAGCCCAACCAGCCACTGTCAACTCAATTATTTGTGTCTTAGCTGCTGCCTCTGCCGCCGCTGCGCCGACAACCGTCCCGGCCTGTGCCCGCCATTTTTAAGCCCAACCAGCCGCCGTCAACTTACTTATATGTTCCGCAGCTGCTGCCTCTGCCGCCGCTTCGCCGACGCCCGTCCCGGCTTGTGTCCGCCATTTTGAAGCCCAACCAGCCACTGTCAACTCAATTATTTGTGTCTTAGCTGCTGCCTCTGCCGCCGCTGCGCCGACAACCGTCCCGGCCTGTGTCCGCCATTTTGAAGCCCAACCAGCCACTGTCAACTCAATTATTTGTGTCTTAGCTGCTGCCTCTGCCGCCGCTGCGCCGACAACCGTCCCGGCCTGTGTCCGCCATTTTTAAGCCCAACCAGCCGCCGTCAACTTACTTATATGTTCCGCAGCTGCTGCCTCTGCCGCCGCTGCGCCGACAACCGTCCCGGCCTGTGCCCGCCATTTATAAGCCCAACCAGCCGCCGTCAACTTACTTATATTTTCCGCAGCTGCTGCCTCTGCCGCCGCTGCGCCGACAACCGTCCCGGCTTGTGCCCGCCATTTTGAAGCCCAACCAGCCACTGTCAACTCAATTATTTGTGTCTTAGCTGCTGCCTCTGCCGCCGCTGCGCCGACAACCGTCCCGGCCTGTGCCCGCCATTTTTAAGCCCAACCAGCCGCCGTCAACTTACTTATATGTTCCGCAGCTGCTGCCTCTGCCGCCGCTTCGCCGACGCCCGTCCCGGCTTGTGTCCGCCATTTTGAAGCCCAACCAGCCACTGTCAACTCAATTATTTGTGTCTTAGCTGCTGCCTCTGCCGCCGCTGCGCCGACAACCGTCCCGGCCTGTGCCCGCCATTTTTAAGCCCAACCAGCCGCCGTCAACTTACTTATATGTTCCGCAGCTGCTGCCTCTGCCGCCGCTTCGCCGACGCCCGGCTTGTGTCCGCCATTTTGAAGCCCAACCAGCCACTGTCAACTCAATTATTTGTGTCTTAGCTGCTGCCTCTGCCGCCGCTGCGCCGACAACCGTCCCGGCTTGTGTCCGCCATTTTGAAGCCCAACCAGCCACTGTCAACTCAATTATTTGTGTCTTAGCTGCTGCCTCTGCCGCCGCTGCGCCGACAACCGTCCCGGCCTGTGCCCGCCATTTATAAGCCCAACCAGCCGCCGTCAACTTACTTATATGTTCCGCAGCTGCTGCCTCTGCCGCCGCTGCGCCGACAACCGTCCCGGCCTGTGCCCGCCATTTATAAGCCCAACCAGCCGCCGTCAACTTACTTACATTTTCCGCAGCTGCTGCCTCTGCCGCCGCTGCGCCGACAACCGTCCCGGCCTGTGCCCGCCATTTTGAAGCCCAACCAGCCACTGTCAACTCAATTATTTGTGTCTTAGCTGCTGCCTCTGCCGCCGCTGCGCCGACAACCGTCCCGGCTTGTGCCCGCCATTTTGAAGCCCAACCAGCCACTGTCAACTCAATTATTTGTGTCTTAGCTGCTGCCTCTGCCGCCGCTGCGCCGACAACCGTCCCGGCCTGTGCCCGCCATTTATAATCCCAACCAGCCGCCGTCAACTTACTTACATTTTCCGCAGCTGCTGCCTCTGCCGCCGCTTCGCCGACGCCCGTCCCGGCTTGTGTCCGCCATTTTGAAGCCCAACCAGCCACTGTCAACTCAATTATTTGTGTCGTAGCTGCTGCCTCTGCCGCCGCTGCGCCGACAACCGTTCCAGCCTGTGCCCGCCATTTATAAGCCCAACCAGCCGCCGTCAACTTACTTATATGTTCCGCAGCTGCTGCCTCTGCCGCCGCTGCGCCGACAACCGTCCCGGCCTGTGCCCGCCATTTATAAGCCCAACCAGCCGCCGTCAACTTACTTATATGTTCCGCAGCTGCTGCCTCTGCCGCCGCTTCGCCGACAACCGTCCCGGCTTGTGTCCGCCATTTTGAAGCCCAACCAGCCACTGTCAACTCAATTATTTGTGTCTTAGCTGCTGCCTCTGCCGCCGCTGCGCCGACAACCGTCCCGGCTTGTGCCCGCCACTTTGAAGCCCAACCAGCCACTGTCAACTCAATTATTTGTGTCTTAGCTGCTGCCTCTGCCGCCGCTGCGCCGACAACCGTCCCGGCCTGTGCCCGCCATTTTGAAGCCCAACCAGCCACTGTCAACTTACTTATTTGTGTCTTAGATGCTGCGTCTGCCGCCGCTGCGCCGACAACCGTCCCGGCTTGTGCCCGCCATTTTGAAGCCCAACCAGCCACTGTCAACTCAATTATTTGTGTCTTAGCTGCTGCCTCTGCCGCCGCTGCGCCGACAACCGTCCCGGCCTGTGCCCGCCATTTTGAAGCCCAACCAGCCACTGTCAACTCAATTATTTGTGTCTTAGCTGCTGCCTCTGCCGCCGCTGCGCCGACAACCGTCCCGGCTTGTGCCCGCCATTTATAAGCCCAACCAGCCGCCGTCAACTTACTTACATTTTCCGCAGCTGCTGCCTCTGCCGCCGCTTCGCCGACGCCCGTCCCGGCTTGTGTCCGCCATTTTGAAGCCCAACCAGCCACTGTCAACTCAATTATTTGTGTCTTAGCTGCTGCCTCTGCCGCCGCTGCGCCGACAACCGTCCCGGCCTGTGCCCGCCATTTATAAGCCCAACCAGCCGCCGTCAACTTACTTATATGTTCCGCAGCTGCTGCCTCTGCCGCCGCTGCGCCGACAACCGTCCCGGCCTGTGCCCGCCATTTTTAAGCCCAACCAGCCGCCGTCAACTTACTTATATGTTCCGCAGCTGCTGCCTCTGCCGCCGCTGCGCCGACAACCGTCCCAGCCTGTGCCCGCCATTTATAAGCCCAACCAGCCGCCGTCAACTTACTTATATGTTCCGCAGCTGCTGCCTCTGCCGCCGCTGCGCCGACAACCGTCCCGGCTTGTGCCCGCCATTTTTAAGCCCAACCAGCCGCCGTCAACTTACTTATATGTTCCGCAGCTGCTGCCTCTGCCGCCGCTTCGCCGACAACCGTCCCGGCTTGTGCCCGCCATTTCAAAGCCCAACCAGCTACTGTCAACTCAATTATTTGTGTCTTAGCTGCTGCCTCTGCCGCCGCTGCGCCGACAACCGTCCCGGCCTGTGCCCGCCATTTTGAAGCCCAACCAGCCACTGTCAACTCAATTATTTGTGTCTTAGCTGCTGCCTCTGCCGCCGCTGCGCCGACAACCGTCCCGGCTTGTGTCCGCCATTTTGAAGCCCAACCAGCCACTGTCAACTCAATTATTTGTGTCTTAGCTGCTGCCTCTGCCGCCGCTGCGCCGACAACCGTCCCGGCTTGTGCCCGCCATTTATAAGCCCAACCAGCCGCCGTCAACTTACTTACATTTTCCGCAGCTGCTGCCTCTGCCGCCGCTTCGCCGACGCCCGTCCCGGCTTGTGTCCGCCATTTTGAAGCCCAACCAGCCACTGTCAACTCAATTATTTGTGTCGTAGCTGCTGCCTCTGCCGCCGCTGCGCCGACAACCGTTCCAGCCTGTGCCCGCCATTTATAAGCCCAACCAGCCGCCGTCAACTTACTTATATGTTCCGCAGCTGCTGCCTCTGCCGCCGCTGCGCCGACAACCGTCCCGGCTTGTGCCCGCCATTTATAAGCCCAACCAGCCGCCGTCAACTTACTTATATGTTCCGCAGCTGCTGCCTCTGCCGCCGCTTCGCCGACAACCGTCCCGGCCTGTGCCCGCCATTTTGAAGCCCAACCAGCCGCCGTCAACTTACTTATATGTTCCGCAGCTGCTGCCTCTGCCGCCGCTTCGCCGACAACCGTCCCGGCTTGTGTCCGCCATTTTGAAGCCCAACCAGCCACTGTCAACTCAATTATTTGTGTCTTAGCTGCTGCCTCTGCCGCCGCTGCGCCGACAACCGTCCCGGCCTGTGCCCGCCATTTTGAAGCCCAACCAGCCACTGTCAACTCAATTATTTGTGTCTTAGCTGCTGCCTCTGCCGCCGCTGCGCCGACAACCGTCCCGGCCTGTGCCCGCCATTTTGAAGCCCAACCAGCCACTGTCAACTCAATTATTTGTGTCTTAGCTGCTGCCTCTGCCGCCGCTGCGCCGACAACCGTCCCGGCCTGTGCCCGCCATTTTGAAGCCCAACCAGCCACTGTCAACTCAATTATTTGTGTCTTAGCTGCTGCCTCTGCCGCCGCTGCGCCGACAACCGTCCCGGCTTGTGCCCGCCATTTATAAGCCCAACCAGCCGCCGTCAACTTACTTACATTTTCCGCAGCTGCTGCCTCTGCCGCCGCTTCGCCGACGCCCGTCCCGGCTTGTGTCCGCCATTTTGAAGCCCAACCAGCCACTGTCAACTCAATTATTTGTGTCGTAGCTGCTGCCTCTGCCGCCGCTGCGCCGACAACCGTTCCGGCCTGTGCCCGCCATTTATAAGCCCAACCAGCCGCCGTCAACTTACTTATATGTTCCGCAGCTGCTGCCTCTGCCGCCGCTGCGCCGACAACCGTCCCGGCCTGTGCCCGCCATTTATAAGCCCAACCAGCCGCCGTCAACTTACTTATATGTTCCGCAGCTGCTGCCTCTGCCGCCGCTGCGCCGACAACCGTTCCAGCCTGTGCCCGCCATTTATAAGCCCAACCAGCCGCCGTCAACTTACTTATATGTTCCGCAGCTGCTGCCTCTGCCGCCGCTTCGCCGACAACCGTCCCGGCCTGTGCCCGCCATTTTTAAGCCCAACCAGCCGCCGTCAACTTACTTATATGTTCCGCAGCTGCTGCCTCTGCCGCCGCTGCGCCGACAACCGTCCCGGCTTGTGCCCGCCATTTTGAAGCCCAACCAGCCACTGTCAACTCAATTATTTGTGTCTTAGCTGCTGCCTCTGCCGCCGCTGCGCCGACAACCGTCCCGGCCTGTGCCCGCCATTTTGAAGCCCAACCAGCCACTGTCAACTCAATTATTTGTGTCTTAGCTGCTGCCTCTGCCGCCGCTGCGCCGACAACCGTCCCGGCTTGTGTCCGCCATTTTGAAGCCCAACCAGCCACTGTCAACTCAATTATTTGTGTCTTAGCTGCTGCCTCTGCCGCCGCTGCGCCGACAACCGTCCCGGCTTGTGCCCGCCATTTATAAGCCCAACCAGCCGCCGTCAACTTACTTACATTTTCCGCAGCTGCTGCCTCTGCCGCCGCTTCGCCGACGCCCGTCCCGGCTTGTGTCCGCCATTTTGAAGCCCAACCAGCCACTGTCAACTCAATTATTTGTGTCGTAGCTGCTGCCTCTGCCGCCGCTGCGCCGACAACCGTTCCAGCCTGTGCCCGCCATTTATAAGCCCAACCAGCCGCCGTCAACTTACTTATATGTTCCGCAGCTGCTGCCTCTGCCGCCGCTGCGCCGACAACCGTCCCGGCTTGTGCCCGCCATTTATAAGCCCAACCAGCCGCCGTCAACTTACTTATATGTTCCGCAGCTGCTGCCTCTGCCGCCGCTGCGCCGACAACCGTCCCAGCCTGTGCCCGCCATTTATAAGCCCAACCAGCCGCCGTCAACTTACTTATATGTTCCGCAGCTGCTGCCTCTGCCGCCGCTTCGCCGACAACCGTCCCGGCCTGTGCCCGCCATTTTTAAGCCCAACCAGCCGCCGTCAACTTACTTATATGTTCCGCAGCTGCTGCCTCTGCCGCCGCTGCGCCGACAACCGTCCCGGCTTGTGTCCGCCATTTTGAAGCCCAACCAGCCACTGTCAACTCAATTATTTGTGTCTTAGCTGCTGCCTCTGCCGCCGCTGCGCCGACAACCGTCCCGGCCTGTGCCCGCCATTTTGAAGCCCAACCAGCCACTGTCAACTCAATTATTTGTGTCTTAGCTGCTGCCTCTGCCGCCGCTGCGCCGACAACCGTCCCGGCCTGTGCCCGCCATTTTGAAGCCCAACCAGCCACTGTCAACTCAATTATTTGTGTCGCAGCTGCTGCCTCTGCCGCCGCTGCGCCGACAACCGTCCCGGCCTGTGCCCGCCATTTTGAAGCCCAACCAGCCACTGTCAACTCAATTATTTGTGTCTTAGCTGCTGCCTCTGCCGCCGCTGCGCCGACAACCGTTCCAGCCTGTGCCCGCCATTTATAAGCCCAACCAGCCACTGTCAACTCAATTATTTGTGCCTCAGCTGCTGCCTCTGCCGCCGCTGCGCCGACAACCGTCCCGGCCTGTGCCCGCCATTTTGAAGCCCAACCAGCCACTGTCAACTCAATTATTTGTGTCTTAGCTGCTGCCTCTGCCGCCGCTGCGCCGACAACCGTCCCGGCCTGTGCCCGCCATTTTGAAGCCCAACCAGCCACTGTCAACTCAATTATTTGTGTCTTAGCTGCTGCCTCTGCCGCCGCTGCGCCGACAACCGTCCCGGCCTGTGCCCGCCATTTATAAGCCCAACCAGCCGCCGTCAACTTACTTATATGTTCCGCAGCTGCTGCCTCTGCCGCCGCTTCGCCGACGCCCGTCCCGGCTTGTGTCCGCCATTTTGAAGCCCAACCAGCCACTGTCAACTCAATTATTTGTGTCTTAGCTGCTGCCTCTGCCGCCGCTGCGCCGACAACCGTCCCGGCCTGTGCCCGCCATTTTTAAGCCCAACCAGCCGCCGTCAACTTACTTATATGTTCCGCAGCTGCTGCCTCTGCCGCCGCTTCGCCGACGCCCGTCCCGGCTTGTGTCCGCCATTTTTAAGCCCAACCAGCCGCCGTCAACTTACTTATATGTTCCGCAGCTGCTGCCTCTGCCGCCGCTTCGCCGACGCCCGTCCCGGCTTGTGTCCGCCATTTTGAAGCCCAACCAGCCACTGTCAACTCAATTATTTGTGTCGTAGCTGCTGCCTCTGCCGCCGCTGCGCCGACAACCGTCCCGGCCTGTGCCCGCCATTTTGAAGCCCAACCAGCCACTGTCAACTCAATTATTTGTGTCTTAGCTGCTGCCTCTGCCGCCGCTGCGCCGACAACCGTCCCGGCCTGTGCCCGCCATTTTGAAGCCCAACCAGCCACTGTCAACTCAATTATTTGTGTCTTAGCTGCTGCCTCTGCCGCCGCTGCGCCGACAACCGTCCCGGCCTGTGCCCGCCATTTATAAGCCCAACCAGCCGCCGTCAACTTACTTATATGTTCCGCAGCTGCTGCCTCTGCCGCCGCTGCGCCGACGCCCGTCCCGGCTTGTGTCCGCCATTTATAAGCCCAACCAGCCGCCGTCAACTTACTTATATGTTCCGCAGCTGCTGCCTCTGCCGCCGCTTCGCCGACGCCCGTCCCGGCTTGTGTCCGCCATTTTGAAGCCCAACCAGCCACTGTCAACTCAATTATTTGTGTCTTAGCTGCTGCCTCTGCCGCCGCTGCGCCGACAACCGTCCCGGCCTGTGCCCGCCATTTTTAAGCCCAACCAGCCGCCGTCAACTTACTTATATGTTCCGCAGCTGCTGCCTCTGCCGCCGCTGCGCCGACAACCGTCCCGGCTTGTGTCCGCCATTTTGAAGCCCAACCAGCCACTGTCAACTTAATTATTTGTGTCTTAGCTGCTGCCTCTGCCGCCGCTGCGCCGACAACCGTCCCGGCCTGTGCCCGCCATTTTGAAGCCCAACCAGCCACTGTCAACTCAATTATTTGTGTCGTAGCTGCTGCCTCTGCCGCGGCTGCGCCGACAACCGTCCCGGCCTGTGCCCGCCATTTTGAAGCCCAACCAGCCACTGTCAACTCAATTATTTGTGTCTTAGCTGCTGCCTCTGCCGCCGCTGCGCCGACAACCGTTCCAGCCTGTGCCCGCCATTTATAAGCCCAACCAGCCACTGTCAACTCAATTATTTGTTTCTTAGCTGCTGCCTCTGCCGCCGCTTCGCCGACAACCGTCCCGGCCTGTGCCCGCCATTTTGAAGCCCAACCAGCCACTGTCAACTCAATTATTTGTGTCTTAGCTGCTGCCTCTGCCGCCGCTGCGCCGACAACCGTCCCGGCCTGTGCCCGCCATTTTGAAGCCCAACCAGCCGCCGTCAACTTAATTATTTGTTTCGCAGCTGCTGCCTCTGCCGCCGCTGCGCCGACAACCGTCCCGGCTTGTGCCCGCCATTTTGAAGCCCAACCAGCCACTGTCAACTCAATTATTTGTGTCTTAGCTGCTGCCTCTGCCGCCGCTGCGCCGACAACCGTTCCAGCCTGTGCCCGCCATTTTGAAGCCCAACCAGCCACCGTCAACTCAATTATTTGTGTCGTAGCTGCTGCCTCTGCCGCCGCTGCGCCGACAACCGTCCCGGCCTGTGCCCGCCATTTTGAAGCCCAACCAGCCACTGTCAACTCAATTATTTGTGTCTTAGCTGCTGCCTCTGCCGCCGCTGCGCCGACAACCGTCCCGGCTTGTGCCCGCCATTTTGAAGCCCAACCAGCCACTGTCAACTCAATTATTTGTGTCTTAGCTGCTGCCTCTGCCGCCGCTGCGCCGACAACCGTCCCGGCCTGTGCCCGCCATTTTGAAGCCCAACCAGCCACTGTCAACTCAATTATTTGTGTCTTAGCTGCTGCCTCTGCCGCCGCTTCGCCGACAACCGTCCCGGCCTGTGCCCGCCATTTTGAAGCCCAACCAGCCACTGTCAACTCAATTATTTGTGTCTTAGCTGCTGCCTCTGCCGCCGCTGCGCCGACAACCGTTCCAGCCTGTGCCCGCCATTTATAAGCCCAACCAGCCACTGTCAACTCAATTATTTGTGTCTTAGCTGCTGCCTCTGCCGCCGCTGCGCCGACAACCGTCCCGGCCTGTGCCCGCCATTTTGAAGCCCAACCAGCCACTGTCAACTCAATTATTTGTGTCGTAGCTGCTGCCTCTGCCGCCGCTGCGCCGACAACCGTCCCGGCCTGTGCCCGCCATTTTGAAGCCCAACCAGCCACTGTCAACTCAATTATTTGTGTCTTAGCTGCTGCCTCTGCCGCCGCTGCGCCGACAACCGTTCCAGCCTGTGCCCGCCATTTATAAGCCCAACCAGCCACTGTCAACTCAATTATTTGTGTCTTAGCTGCTGCCTCTGCCGCCGCTGCGCCGACAACCGTTCCAGCCTGTGCCCGCCATTTATAAGCCCAACCAGCCACTGTCAACTCAATTATTTGTGTCTTAGCTGCTGCCTCTGCCGCCGCTGCGCCGACAACCGTCCCGGCCTGTGCCCGCCATTTTGAAGCCCAACCAGCCACTGTCAACTCAATTATTTGTGTCTTAGCTGCTGCCTCTGCCGCCGCTGCGCCGACAACCGTCCCGGCCTGTGCCCGCCATTTTGAAGCCCAACCAGCCACTGTCAACTCAATTATTTGTGTCTTAGCTGCTGCCTCTGCCGCCGCTGCGCCGACAACCGTCCCGGCCTGTGCCCGCCATTTTGAAGCCCAACCAGCCACTGTCAACTCAATTATTTGTGTCTTAGCTGCTGCCTCTGCCGCCGCTGCGCCGACAACCGTCCCGGCCTGTGCCCGCCATTTATAAGCCCAACCAGCCACTGTCAACTCAATTATTTGTGTCTTAGCTGCTGCCTCTGCCGCCGCTGCGCCGACAACCGTCCCGGCCTGTGCCCGCCATTTTGAAGCCCAACCAGCCACTGTCAACTCAATTATTTGTGTCTTAGCTGCTGCCTCTGCCGCCGCTGCGCCGACAACCGTTCCAGCCTGTGCCCGCCATTTATAAGCCCAACCAGCCACTGTCAACTCAATTATTTGTGCCGCAGCTGCTGCCTCTGCCGCCGCTGCGCCGACGCCCGTCCCGGCGTGTGCCCGCCATTTTGAAGCCCAACCAGCCACTGTCAACTCAATTATTTGTGTCTTAGCTGCTGCCTCTGCCGCCGCTGCGACGACAACCGTCCCGGCCTGTGCCCGCCATTTATAAGCCCAACCAGCCACTGTCAACTCAATTATTTGTGTCTTAGCTGCTGCCTCTGCCGCCGCTGCGCCGACAACCGTTCCAGCCTGTGCCCGCCATTTATAAGCCCAACCAGCCACTGTCAACTCAATTATTTGTGTCTTAGCTGCTGCCTCTGCCGCCGCTGCGCCGACAACCGTCCCGGCCTGTGCCCGCCATTTATAAGCCCAACCAGCCACTGTCAACTCAATTATTTGTGTCTTAGCTGCTGCCTCTGCCGCCGCTGCGCCGACAACCGTCCCGGCTTGTGCCCGCCATTTTGAAGCCCAACCAGCCACTGTCAACTCAATTATTTGTGTCTTAGCTGCTGCCTCTGCCGCCGCTGCGCCGACAACCGTCCCGGCCTGTGCCCGCCATTTATAAGCCCAACCAGCCGCCGTCAACTTACTTATATGTTCCGCAGCTGCTGCCTCTGCCGCCGCTTCGCCGACGCCCGTCCCGGCTTGTGTCCGCCATTTTGAAGCCCAACCAGCCACTGTCAACTCAATTATTTGTGTCTTAGCTGCTGCCTCTGCCGCCGCTGCGCCGACAACCGTCCCGGCCTGTGCCCGCCATTTTTAAGCCCAACCAGCCACTGTCAACTCAATTATTTGTGTCGTAGCTGCTGCCTCTGCCGCCGCTGCGCCGACAACCGTCCCGGCTTGTGTCCGCCATTTTGAAGCCCAACCAGCCACTGTCAACTCAATTATTTGTGTCTTAGCTGCTGCCTCTGCCGCCGCTGCGCCGACAACCGTTCCAGCCTGTGCCCGCCATTTATAAGCCCAACCAGCCACTGTCAACTCAATTATTTGTGTCTTAGCTGCTGCCTCTGCCGCCGCTGCGCCGACAACCGTCCCGGCTTGTGCCCGCCACTTTGAAGCCCAACCAGCCACTGTCAACTCAATTATTTGTGTCTTAGCTGCTGCCTCTGCCGCCGCTGCGCCGACAACCGTCCCGGCCTGTGCCCGCCATTTTTAAGCCCAACCAGCCACTGTCAACTTACTTATTTGTGTCGCAGCTGCTGCCTCTGCCGCCGCTGCGCCGACAACCGTCCCGGCCTGTGCCCGCCATTTTGAAGCCCAACCAGCCACTGTCAACTCAATTATTTGTGTCTTAGCTGCTGCCTCTGCCGCCGCTGCGCGGACAACCGTTCCAGCCTGTGCCCGCCATTTTGAAGCCCAACCAGCCACTGTCAACTCAATTATTTGTGTCTTAGCTGCTGCCTCTGCCGCCGCTGCGCCGACAACCGTTCCAGCCTGTGCCCGCCATTTATAAGCCCAACCAGCCACTGTCAACTCAATTATTTGTGTCTTAGCTGCTGCCTCTGCCGCCGCTGCGCCGACAACCGTCCCGGCCTGTGCCCGCCATTTTGAAGCCCAACCAGCCACTGTCAACTCAATTATTTGTGTCTTAGCTGCTGCCTCTGCCGCCGCTGCGCCGACAACCGTCCCGGCCTGTGCCCGCCATTTTGAAGCCCAACCAGCCACTGTCAACTCAATTATTTGTGTCTTAGCTGCTGCCTCTGCCGCCGCTGCGCTGACAACCGTTCCAGCCTGTGCCCGCCATTTATAAGCCCAACCAGCCACTGTCAACTCAATTATTTGTGTCTTAGCTGCTGCCTCTGCCGCCGCTGCGCCGACAACCGTCCCGGCCTGTGCCCGCCATTTTGAAGCCCAACCAGCCACTGTCAACTCAATTATTTGTGTCTTAGCTGCTGCCTCTGCCGCCGCTGCGCCGACAACCGTCCCGGCCTGTGCCCGCCATTTTGAAGCCCAACCAGCCACTGTCAACTCAATTATTTGTGTCTTAGCTGCTGCCTCTGCCGCCGCTGCGCCGACAACCGTCCCGGCCTGTGCCCGCCATTTATAAGCCCAACCAGCCGCCGTCAACTTACTTATATGTTCCGCAGCTGCTGCCTCTGCCGCCGCTGCGCCGACGCCCGTCCCGGCTTGTGTCCGCCATTTATAAGCCCAACCAGCCGCCGTCAACTTACTTATATGTTCCGCAGCTGCTGCCTCTGCCGCCGCTTCGCCGACGCCCGTCCCGGCTTGTGTCCGCCATTTTGAAGCCCAACCAGCCACTGTCAACTCAATTATTTGTGTCTTAGCTGCTGCCTCTGCCGCCGCTGCGCCGACAACCGTCCCGGCCTGTGCCCGCCATTTTTAAGCCCAACCAGCCGCCGTCAACTTACTTATATGTTCCGCAGCTGCTGCCTCTGCCGCCGCTGCGCCGACAACCGTCCCGGCCTGTGCCCGCCATTTTGAAGCCCAACCAGCCACTGTCAACTCAATTATTTGCGTCTTAGCTGCTGCCTCTGCCGCCGCTGCGCCGACAACCGTCCCGGCCTGTGCCCGCCATTTTGAAGCCCAACCAGCCACTGTCAACTCAATTATTTGTGTCTTAACTGCTGCCTCTGCCGCCGCTGCGCCGACAACCGTCCCGGCCTGTGGCCGCCATTTTGAAGCCCAACCAGCCACTGTCAACTCAATTATTTGTGTCTTAGCTGCTGCCTCTGCCGCCGCTGCGCCGACAACCGTCCCGGCCTGTGCCCGCCATTTATAAGCCCAACCAGCCGCCGTCAACTTACTTATATGTTCCGCAGCTGCTGCCTCTGCCGCCGCTTCGCCGACGCCCGTCCCGGCTTGTGTCCGCCATTTTGAAGCCCAACCAGCCACTGTCAACTCAATTATTTGTGTCTTAGCTGCTGCCTCTGCCGCCGCTGCGCCGACAACCGTCCCGGCCTGTGCCCGCCATTTTTAAGCCCAACCAGCCGCCGTCAACTTACTTATATGTTCCGCAGCTGCTGCCTCTGCCGCCGCTTCGCCGACGCCCGTCCCGGCTTGTGTCCGCCATTTTTTAGCCCAACCAGCCGCCGTCAACTTACTTATATGTTCCGCAGCTGCTGCCTCTGCCGCCGCTTCGCCGACGCCCGTCCCGGCTTGTGTCCGCCATTTTGAAGCCCAACCAGCCACTGTCAACTCAATTATTTGTGTCGTAGCTGCTGCCTCTGCCGCCGCTGCGCCGACAACCGTCCCGGCCTGTGCCCGCCATTTTGAAGCCCAACCAGCCACTGTCAACTCAATTATTTGTGTCTTAGCTGCTGCCTCTGCCGCCGCTGCGCCGACAACCGTCCCGGCCTGTGCCCGCCATTTTGAAGCCCAACCAGCCACTGTCAACTCAATTATTTGTGTCTTAGCTGCTGCCTCTGCCGCCGCTGCGCCGACAACCGTCCCGGCCTGTGCCCGCCATTTATAAGCCCAACCAGCCGCCGTCAACTTACTTATATGTTCCGCAGCTGCTGCCTCTGCCGCCGCTGCGCCGACGCCCGTCCCGGCTTGTGTCCGCCATTTATAAGCCCAACCAGCCGCCGTCAACTTACTTATATGTTCCGCAGCTGCTGCCTCTGCCGCCGCTTCGCCGACGCCCGTCCCGGTTTGTGTCCGCCATTTTGAAGCCCAACCAGCCACTGTCAACTCAATTATTTGTGTCTTAGCTGCTGCCTCTGCCGCCGCTGCGCCGACAACCGTCCCGGCCTGTGCCCGCCATTTTTAAGTCCAACCAGCCGCCGTCAACTTACTTATATGTTCCGCAGCTGCTGCCTCTGCCGCCGCTGCGCGGACAACCGTCCCGGCCTGTGCCCGCCATTTTAAAGCCCAACCAGCCACTGTCAACTCAATTATTTGCGTCTTAGCTGCTGCCTCTGCCGCCGCTGCGCCGACAACCGTCCCGGCCAGTGCCCGCCATTTTGAAGCCCAACCAGCCACTGTCAACTCAATTATTTGTGTCTTAGCTGCTGCCTCTGCCGCCGCTGCGCCGACAACCGTCCCGGCCTGTGCCCGCCATTTTGAAGCCCAACCAGCCACTGTCAACTCAATTATTTGTGTCTTAGCTGCTGCCTCTGCCGCCGCTGCGCCGACAACCGTCCCGGCCTGTGCCCGCCATTTATAAGCCCAACCAGCCGCCGTCAACTTACTTATATGTTCCGCAGCTGCTGCCTCTGCCGCCGCTTCGCCGACGCCCGTCCCGGCTTGTGTCCGCCATTTTGAAGCCCAACCAGCCACTGTCAACTCAATTATTTGTGTCTTAGCTGCTGCCTCTGCCGCCGCTGCGCCGACAACCGTCCCGGCCTGTGCCCGCCATTTTTAAGCCCAACCAGCCGCCGTCAACTTACTTATATGTTCCGCAGCTGCTGCCTCTGCCGCCGCTTCGCCGACGCCCGTCCCGGTTTGTGTCCGCCATTTTTTAGCCCAACCAGCCGCCGTCAACTTACTTATATGTTCCGCAGCTGCTGCCTCTGCCGCCGCTTCGCCGACGCCCGTCCCGGCTTGTGTCCGACATTTTGAAGCCCAACCAGCCACTGTCAACTCAATTATTTGTGTCATAGCTGCTGCCTCTGCCGCCGCTGCGCGGACAACCGTCCCGGCCTGTGCCCGCCATTTTGAAGCCCAACCAGCCACTGTCAACTCAATTATTTGTGTCTTAGCTGCTGCCTCTGCCGCCGCTGCGCCGACAACAGTCCCGGCCTGTGCCCGCCATTTTGAAGCCCAACCAGCCACTGTCAACTCAATTATTTGTGTCTTAGCTGCTGCCTCTGCCGCCGCTGCGCCGACAACCGTCCCGGCCTGTGCCCGCCATTTATAAGCCCAACCAGCCGCAGTCGACTTACTTATATGTTCCGCAGCTGCTGCCTCTGCCGCCGCTGCTCCGACGCCCGTCCCGGCTTGTGTCCGCAATTTATAAGCCCAACCAGCCGCCGTCGACTTACTTATATGTTCCGCAGCTGCTGCCTCTGCCGCCGCTTCGCCGACGCCCGTCCCGGCTTGTGTCCGCCATTTTGAAGCCCAACCAGCCACTGTCAACTCAATTATTTGTGTCTTAGCTGCTGCCTCTGCCGCCGCTGCGCCGACAACCGTCCCGGCCTGTGCCCGCCATTTTTAAGTCCAACCAGCCGCCGTCAACTTACTTATATGTTCCGCAGCTGCTGCCTCTGCCGCCGCTGCGCGGACAACCGTCCCGGCCTGTGCCCGCCATTTTGAAGCCCAACCAGCCACTGTCAACTTAATTATTTGTGTCTTAGCTGCTGCCTCTGCCGACGCTGCGCGGACAACCGTCCCGGCCTGTGCCCGCCATTTTGAAGCCCAACCAGCCACTGTCAACTCAATTATTTGTGTCGTAGCTGCTGCCTCTGCCGCCGCTGCGCCGACAACCGTCCCGGCTTGTGCCCGCCATTTTGAAGCCCAACCAGCCACTGTCAACTCAATTATTTGTGTCTTAGCTGCTGCCTCTGCCGCCGCTGCGCCGACAACCGTTCCAGCCTGTGCCCGCCATTTATAAGCCCAACCAGCCACTGTCAACTCAATTATTTGTGTCTTAGCTGCTGCCTCTGCCGCCGCTGCGCCGACAACCGTCCCGGCCTGTGCCCGCCATTTTGAAGCCCAACCAGCCACTGTCAACTCAATTATTTGTGTCTTAGCTGCTGCCTCTGCCGCCGCTGCGCCGACAACCGTCCCGGCCTGTGCCCGCCATTTTGAAGCCCAACCAGCCACTGTCAACTCAATTATTTGTGTCTTAGCTGCTGCCTCTGCCGCCGCTGCGCCGACAACCGTTCCAGCCTGTGCCCGCCATTTATAAGCCCAACCAGCCACTGTCAACTCAATTATTTGTGTCTTAGCTGCTGCCTCTGCCGCCGCTGCGCCGACAACCGTCCCGGCCTGTGCCCGCCATTTTGAAGCCCAACCAGCCACTGTCAACTCAATTATTTGTGTCGTAGCTGCTGCCTCTGCCGCCGCTGCGCCGACAACCGTCCCGGCCTGTGCCCGCCATTTTGAAGCCCAACCAGCCACTGTCAACTCAATTATTTGTGTCTTAGCTGCTGCCTCTGCCGCCGCTGCGCCGACAACCGTTCCAGCCTGTGCCCGCCATTTATAAGCCCAACCAGCCACTGTCAACTCAATTATTTGTGTCTTAGCTGCTGCCTCTGCCGCCGCTGCGCCGACAACCGTTCCAGCCTGTGCCCGCCATTTATAAGCCCAACCAGCCACTGTCAACTCAATTATTTGTGTCTTAGCTGCTGCCTCTGCCGCCGCTGCGCCGACAACCGTCCCGGCCTGTGCCCGCCATTTTGAAGCCCAACCAGCCACTGTCAACTCAATTATTTGTGTCTTAGCTGCTGCCTCTGCCGCCGCTGCGCCGACAACCGTCCCGGCCTGTGCCCGCCATTTTGAAGCCCAACCAGCCACTGTCAACTCAATTATTTGTGTCTTAGCTGCTGCCTCTGCCGCCGCTGCGCCGACAACCGTCCCGGCCTGTGCCCGCCATTTTGAAGCCCAACCAGCCACTGTCAACTCAATTATTTGTGTCTTAGCTGCTGCCTCTGCCGCCGCTGCGCCGACAACCGTCCCGGCCTGTGCCCGCCATTTATAAGCCCAACCAGCCACTGTCAACTCAATTATTTGTGTCTTAGCTGCTGCCTCTGCCGCCGCTGCGCCGACAACCGTCCCGGCCTGTGCCCGCCATTTTGAAGCCCAACCAGCCACTGTCAACTCAATTATTTGTGTCTTAGCTGCTGCCTCTGCCGCCGCTGCGCCGACAACCGTTCCAGCCTGTGCCCGCCATTTATAAGCCCAACCAGCCACTGTCAACTTAATTATTTGTGTCTTAGCTGCTGCCTCTGCCGCCGCTGCGCCGACAACCGTCCCGGCCTGTGCCCGCCATTTTGAAGCCCAACCAGCCACTGTCAACTCAATTATTTGTGTCTTAGCTGCTGCCTCTGCCGCCGCTGCGCCGACAACCGTTCCAGCCTGTGCCCGCCATTTATAAGCCCAACCAGCCACTGTCAACTCAATTATTTGTGTCTTAGCTGCTGCCTCTGCCGCCGCTGCGCCGACAACCGTTCCAGCCTGTGCCCGCCATTTATAAGCCCAACCAGCCACTGTCAACTCAATTATTTGTGTCTTAGCTGCTGCCTCTGCCGCCGCTGCGCCGACAACCGTCCCGGCCTGTGCCCGCCATTTATAAGCCCAACCAGCCACTGTCAACTCAATTATTTGTGTCTTAGCTGCTGCCTCTGCCGCCGCTGCGCCGACAACCGTCCCGGCTTGTGCCCGCCATTTTGAAGCCCAACCAGCCACTGTCAACTCAATTATTTGTGTCTTAGCTGCTGCCTCTGCCGCCGCTGCGCCGACAACCGTCCCGGCCTGTGCCCGCCATTTATAAGCCCAACCAGCCGCCGTCAACTTACTTATATGTTCCGCAGCTGCTGCCTCTGCCGCCGCTTCGCCGACGCCCGTCCCGGCTTGTGTCCGCCATTTTGAAGCCCAACCAGCCACTGTCAACTCAATTATTTGTGTCTTAGCTGCTGCCTCTGCCGCCGCTGCGCCGACAACCGTCCCGGCCTGTGCCCGCCATTTTTAAGCCCAACCAGCCACCGTCAACTCAATTATTTCTGCCGTAGCTGCTGCCTCTGCCGCCGCTGCGCCGACAACCGTCCCGGCCTGTGCCCGCCATTTTGAAGCCCAACCAGCCACTGTCAACTCAATTATTTGTGTCTTAGCTGCTGCCTCTGCCGCCGCTGCGCCGACAACCGTTCCAGCCTGTGCCCGCCATTTATAAGCCCAACCAGCCGCTGTCAACTCAATTATTTGTGTCGTAGCTGCTGCCTCTGCCGCCGCTGCGCCGACAACCGTCCCGGCCTGTGCCCGCCATTTATAAGCCCAACCAGCCACTGTCAACTCAATTATTTGTGTCTTAGCTGCTGCCTCTGCCGCCGCTGCGCCGACAACCGTCCCGGCCTGTGCCCGCCATTTTGAAGCCCAACCAGCCACTGTCAACTCAATTATTTGTGTCTTAGCTGCTGCCTCTGCCGCCGCTGCGCCGACAACCGTCCCGGCCTGTGCCCGCCATTTTGAAGCCCAACCAGCCACTGTCAACTCAATTATTTGTGTCTTAGCTGCTGCCTCTGCCGCCGCTGCGCCGACAACCGTTCCAGCCTGTGCCCGCCATTTATAAGCCCAACCAGCCACCGTCAACTTAATTATTTGTGCCGTAGCTGCTGCCTCTGCCGCCGCTGCGCCGACAACCGTCCCGGCCTGTGCCCGCCATTTTGAAGCCCAACCAGCCACTGTCAACTCAATTATTTGTGTCTTAGCTGCTGCCTCTGCCGCCGCTGCGCCGACAACCGTCCCGGCCTGTGCCCGCCATTTTGAAGCCCAACCAGCCACTGTCAACTCAATTATTTGTGTCTTAGCTGCTGCCTCTGCCGCCGCTGCGCCGACAACCGTCCCGGCCTGTGCCCGCCATTTATAAGCCCAACCAGCCGCCGTCAACTCAATTATTTGTGTCTTAGCTGCTGCCTCTGCCGCCGCTGCGCCGACAACAGTCCCGGCCTGTGCCCGCCATTTTGAAGCCCAACCAGCCACTGTCAACTCAATTATTTGTGTCTTAGCTGCTGCCTCTGCCGCCGCTGCGCCGACAACCGTTCCAGCCTGTGCCCGCCATTTATAAGCCCAACCAGCCACTGTCAACTCAATTATTTGTGTCTTAGCTGCTGCCTCTGCCGCCGCTGCGCCGACAACCGTCCCGGCCTGTGCCCGCCATTTATAAGCCCAACCAGCCGCCGTCGACTTACTTATATGTTCCGCAGCTGCTGCCTCTGCCGCCGCTTCGCCGACGCCCGTTCCAGCCTGTGCCCGCCATTTATAAGCCCAACCAGCCACTGTCAACTCAATTATTTGTGTCTTAGCTGCTGCCTCTGCCGCCGCTGCGCCGACAACCGTCCCGGCCTGTGCCCGCCATTTATAAGCCCAACCAGCCGCCGTCAACTTACTTATATGTTCCGCAGCTGCTGCCTCTGCCGCCGCTGCGCCGACAACCGTCCCGGCCTGTGCCCGCCATTTTGAAGCCCAACCAGCCACTGTCAACTCAATTATTTGTGTCTTAGCTGCTGCCTCTGCCGCCGCTGCGCCGACAACCGTCCCGGCCTGTGCCCGCCATTTTGAAGCCCAACCAGCCACTGTCAACTCAATTATTTGTGTCTTAGCTGCTGCCTCTGCCGCCGCTGCGCCGACAACCGTCCCGGCCTGTGCCCGCCATTTTGAAGCCCAACCAGCCACTGTCAACTCAATTATTTGTGTCTTAGCTGCTGCCTCTGCCGCCGCTGCGCCGACAACCGTTCCAGCCTGTGCCCGCCATTTATAAGCCCAACCAGCCACTGTCAACTCAATTATTTGTGTCTTAGCTGCTGCCTCTGCCGCCGCTGCGCCGACAACCGTCCCGGCCTGTGCCCGCCATTTTGAAGCCCAACCAGCCACTGTCAACTCAATTATTTGTGTCTTAGCTGCTGCCTCTGCCGCCGCTGCGCCGACAACCGTTCCAGCCTGTGCCCGCCATTTATAAGCCCAACCAGCCACTGTCAACTCAATTAATTGTGTCTTAGCTGCTGCCTCTGCCGCCGCTGCGCCGACAACCGTCCCGGCTTGTGCCCGCCATTTATAAGCCCAACCAGCCACTGTCAACTCAATTATTTGTGTCTTAGCTGCTGCCTCTGCCGCCGCTGCGCCGACAACCGTTCCAGCCTGTGCCCGCCATTTATAAGCCCAACCAGCCACTGTCAACTCAATTATTTGTGTCTTAGCTGCTGCCTCTGCCGCCGCTGCGCCGACAACCGTCCCGGCCTGTGCCCGCCATTTATAAGCCCAACCAGCCACTGTCAACTCAATTATTTGTGTCTTAGCTGCTGCCTCTGCCGCCGCTGCGCCGACAACCGTCCCGGCCTGTGCCCGCCATTTTGAAGCCCAACCAGCCACTGTCAACTCAATTATTTGTGTCTTAGCTGCTGCCTCTGCCGCCGCTGCGCCGACAACCGTCCCGGCCTGTGCCCGCCATTTATAAGCCCAACCAGCCGCCGTCAACTTACTTATATGTTCCGCAGCTGCTGCCTCTGCCGCCGCTTCGCCGACGCCCGTCCCGGCTTGTGTCCGCCATTTTGAAGCCCAACCAGCCACTGTCAACTCAATTATTTGTGTCTTAGCTGCTGCCTCTGCCGCCGCTGCGCCGACAACCGTCCCGGCCTGTGCCCGCCATTTTTAAGCCCAACCAGCCACTGTCAACTTAATTATTTGTTTCGTAGCTGCTGCCTCTGCCGCCGCTGCGCCGACAACCGTCCCGGCCTGTGCCCGCCATTTTGAAGCCCAACCAGCCACTGTCAACTCAATTATTTGTGTCTTAGCTGCTGCCTCTGCCGCCGCTGCGCGGACAACCGTCCCGGCCTGTGCCCGCCATTTTAAAGCCCAACCAGCCACTGTCAACTCAATTATTTGCGTCTTAGCTGCTGCCTCTGCCGCCGCTGCGCCGACAACCGTCCCGGCCTGTGCCCGCCATTTTGAAGCCCAACCAGCCACTGTCAACTCAATTATTTGTGTCTTAGCTGCTGCCTCTGCCGCCGCTGCGCCGACAACCGTCCCGGCCTGTGCCCGCCATTTTGAAGCCCAACCAGCCACTGTCAACTCAATTATTTGTGTCTTAGCTGCTGCCTCTGCCGCCGCTGCGCCGACAACCGTCCCGGCCTGTGCCCGCCATTTATAAGCCCAACCAGCCGCCGTCAACTTACTTATATGTTCCGCAGCTGCTGCCTCTGCCGCCGCTTCGCCGACGCCCGTCCCGGCTTGTGTCCGCCATTTCGAAGCCCAACCAGCCACTGTCAACTCAATTATTTGTGTCTTAGCTGCTGCCTCTGCCGCCGCTGCGCCGACAACCGTCCCGGCCTGTGCCCGCCATTTTTAAGTCCAACCAGCCACTGTCAACTCAATTATTTGTGTCTTAGCTGCTGCCTCTGCCGCCGCTGCGCCGACAACCGTTCCAGCCTGTGCCCGCCATTTATAAGCCCAACCAGCCGCCGTCAACTTACTTATATGTTCCGCAGCTGCTGCCTCTGCCGCCGCTGCGCCGACAACCGTCCCGGCCTGTGCCCGCCATTTATAAGCCCAACCAGCCGCCGTCAACTTACTTACATTTTCCGCAGCTGCTGCAAGAGCTTCGCCGACGCCCGTCCTGGCTTGTGTCCGCCATTTTGAAGCCCAACCAGCCACTGTCAACTCAATTATTTGTGTCTTAGCTGCTGCCTCTGCCGCCGCTGCGCCGACAACCGTCCCGGCCTGTGCCCGCCATTTATAAGCCCAACCAGCCGCCGTCAACTTACTTATATGTTCCGCAGCTGCTGCCTCTGCCGCCGCTTCGCCGACGCCCGTCCCGGCTTGTGTCCGCCATTTATAAGCCCAACCAGCCACTGTCAACTCAATTATTTGTGTCTTAGCTGCTGCCTCTGCCGCCGCTGCTCCGACAACCGTCCCGGCCTGTGCCCGCCATTTATAAGCCCAACCAGCCGCCGTCAACTTACTTATATGTTCCGCAGCTGCTGCCTCTGCCGCCGCTGCGCCGACAACCGTCCCGGCCTGTGCCCGCCATTTTGAAGCCCAACCAGCCACTGTCAACTCAATTATTTGTGTCTTAGCTGCTGCCTCTGCCGCCGCTGCGCCGACAACCGTCCCGGCCTGTGCCCGCCATTTTGAAGCCCAACCAGCCACTGTCAACTCAATTATTTGTGTCTTAGCTGCTGCCTCTGCCGCCGCTGCGCCGACAACCGTCCCGGCCTGTGCCCGCCATTTTGAAGCCCAACCAGCCACTGTCAACTCAATTATTTGTGTCTTAGCTGCTGCCTCTGCCGCCGCTGCGCCGACAACCGTTCCAGCCTGTGCCCGCCATTTATAAGCCCAACCAGCCACTGTCAACTCAATTATTTGTGTCTTAGCTGCTGCCTCTGCCGCCGCTGCGCCGACAACCGTCCCGGCCTGTGCCCGCCATTTTGAAGCCCAACCAGCCACTGTCAACTCAATTATTTGTGTCTTAGCTGCTGCCTCTGCCGCCGCTGCGCCGACAACCGTTCCAGCCTGTGCCCGCCATTTATAAGCCCAACCAGCCACCGTCAACTCAATTAATTGTTTCTCAGCTGCTGCCTCTGCCGCCGCTGCGCCGACAACCGTCCCGGCCTGTGCCCGCCATTTATAAGCCCAACCAGCCACTGTCAACTCAATTATTTGTGTCTTAGCTGCTGCCTCTGCCGCCGCTGCGCCGACAACCGTCCCGGCCTGTGCCCGCCATTTTGAAGCCCAACCAGCCACTGTCAACTCAATTATTTGTGTCTTAGCTGCTGTCTCTGCCGCCGCTGCGCCGACAACCGTCCCGGCCTGTGCCCGCCATTTTTAAGCCCAACCAGCCGCCGTCAACTCCATTATTTCTGATTTAGCTGCTGCCTCTGCCGCCGCTGCGCCGACAACCGTCCCGGCCTGTGCTCGCCATTTTGAAGCCCAACCAGCCACTGTCAACTCAATTATTTGTGTCTTAGCTGCTGCCTCTGCCGCCGCTGCGCCGACAACCGTCCCGGCCTGTGCCCGCCATTTTTAAGTCCAACCAGCCACTGTCAACTCAATAATTTGTGTCTTAGCTGCTGCCTCTGCCGCCGCTGCGCCGACGCCCGTCCCGGCCTGTGTCCGCCATTTTGAAGCCCAACCAGCCACTGTCAACTCAATTATTTGTGTCTTAGCTGCTGCCTCTGCCGCCGCTGCGCCGACAACCGTCCCGGCCTGTGCCCGCCATTTTTAAGCCCAACCAGCCACTGTCAACTCAATTATTTGTGTCTTAGCTGCTGCCTCTGCCGCCGCTGCGCCGACAACCGTCCCGGCCTGTGCCTGCCATTTTGAAGCCCAACCAGCCACTGTCAACTCAGTTATTTGTGTCTTAGCTGCTGCCTCTGCCGCCGCTGCGCCGACAACCGTCCCGGCCTGTGCCCGCCATTTTGAAGCCCAACCAGCCACTGTCAACTCAGTTATTTGTGTCTTAGCTGCTGCCTCTGCCGCCGCTGCGCCGACAACCGTCCCGGCCTGTGACCGCCATTTTGAAGCCCAACCAGCCACTGTCAACTCAATTATTTGTGTCTTAAGCTGCTGCCTCTGCCGCCGCTGCGCGGACAACCGTCCCGGCCTGTGCCCGCCATTTTGAAGCCCAACCAGCCACTGTCAACTCAATTATTTGTGTTTTAGCTGCTGCCTCTGCCGCCGCTGCGCCGACAACCGTCCCGGCCTGTGCTCGCCATTTTGAAGCCCAACCAGCCACTGTCAACTCAATTATTTGTGTCTTAGCTGCTGCCTCTGCCGCCGCTGCGCCGACAACCGTTCCAGCCTGTGCCCGCCATTTATAAGCCCAACCAGCCACCGTCAACTTAATTATTTGTTTCTTAACTGCTGCCTCTGCCGCCGCTGCGCCGACAACCGTCCCGGCCTGTGTCCGCCATTTTGAAGCCCAACCAGCCACTGTCAACTCAATTATTTGTGTCTTAGCTGCTGCCTCTGCCGCCGCTGCGCCGACAACCGTCCCGGCCTGTGCCCGCCATTTTGAAGCCCAACCAGCCACTGTCAACTCAATTATTTGTGTCTTAGCTGCTGCCTCTGCCGCCGCTGCGCCGACAACCGTCCCGGCCTGTGCCCGCCATTTTTAAGCCCAACCAGCCACTGTCAACTCAATTATTTGTGTCTTAGCTGCTGCCTCTGCCGCCGCTGCGCCGACAACCGTCCCGGCCTGTGACCGCCATTTTGAAGCCCAACCAGCCACTGTCAACTCAATTATTTGTGTCTTAGCTGCTGCCTCTGCCGCCGCTGCGCCGACAACCGTCCCGGCCTGTGCCCGCCATTTTTAAGCCCAACCAGCCGCTGTCAACTCACTTATTTGTGTCTCAGCTGCTGCCTCTGCCGCCGCTGCGCCGACAACCGTCCCGGCCTGTGCCCGCCATTTTTAAGCCCAACCAGCCACTGTCAACTCAATTATTTGTGTCTTAGCTGCTGCCTCTGCCGCCGCTGCGCCGACAACCGTCCCGGCCTGTGCCCGCCATTTTTAAGCCCAACCAGCCACTGTCAACTCAATTATTTGTGTCTTAGCTGCTGCCTCTGCCGCCGCTGCGCCGACAACCGTCCCGGCCTGTGACCGCCATTTTGAAGCCCAACCAGCCACTGTCAACTCAATTATTTGTGTCTTAGCTGCTGCCTCTGCCGCCGCTGCGCCGACAACCGTCCCGGCCTGTGCCCGCCATTTTTAAGCCCAACCAGCCACTGTCAACTCAATTATTTGTGTCTTAGCTGCTGCCTCTGCCGCCGCTGCGCCGACAACCGTCCCGGCCTGTGCCCGCCATTTTGAAGCCCAACCAGCCACTGTCAACTCAGTTATTTGTGTCTTAGCTGCTGCCTCTGCCGCCGCTGCGCCGACAACCGTCCCGGCCTGTGCCCGCCATTTTTAAGCCCAACCAGCCACTGTCAACTCAATTATTTGTGTCTTAGCTGCTGCCTCTGCCGCCGCTGCGCCGACAACCGTCCCGGCCTGTGACCGCCATTTTGAAGCCCAACCAGCCACTGTCAACTCAATTATTTGTGTCTTAGCTGCTGCCTCTGCCGCCGCTGCGCCGACAACCGTCCCGGCCTGTGCCCGCCATTTTTAAGCCCAACCAGCCACTGTCAACTCAATTATTTGTGTCTTAGCTGCTGCCTCTGCCGCCGCTGCGCCGACAACCGTCCCGGCCTGTGCCTGCCATTTTGAAGCCCAACCAGCCACTGTCAACTCAATTATTTGTGTCTTAGCTGCTGCCTCTGCCGCCGCTGCGCCGACAACCGTCCCGGCCTATGCCCGCCATTTTGAAGCCCAACCAGCCACTGTCAACTCAATTATTTGTGTCTTAGCTGCTGCCTCTGCCGCCGCTGCGCCGACAACCGTTCCAGCCTGTGCCCGCCATTTATAAGCCCAACCAGCCACTGTCAACTCAATTATTTGTGTCTTAGCTGCTGCCTCTGCCGCCGCTGCGCCGACAACCGTCCCGGCCTGTGCCCGCCATTTTGAAGCCCAACCAGCCACTGTCAACTCAATTATTTGTGTCTTAGCTGCTGCCTCTGCCGCCGCTGCGCCGACAACCGTTCCAGCCTGTGCCCGCCATTTATAAGCCCAACCAGCCACTGTCAACTCAATTATTTGTGTCTTAGCTGCTGCCTCTGCCGCCGCTGCGCGGACAACCGTCCCGGCCTGTGCCCGCCATTTTGAAGCCCAACCAGCCACTGTCAACTCAATTATTTGTGTCTTAGCTGCTGCCTCTGCCGCCGCTGCGCCGACAACCGTCCCGGCCTGTGCCCGCCATTTTGAAGCCCAACCAGCCACTGTCAACTCAATTATTTGTGTCTTAGCTGCTGCCTCTGCCGCCGCTGCGCCGACAACCGTTCCAGCCTGTGCCCGCCATTTATAAGCCCAACCAGCCACTGTCAACTCAATTATTTGTGTCTTAGCTGCTGCCTCTGCCGCCGCTGCGCCGACAACCGTCCCGGCCTGTGACCGCCATTTTGAAGCCCAACCAGCCACTGTCAACTCAATTATTTGTGTCTTAGCTGCTGCCTCTGCCGCCGCTGCGCCGACAACCGTCCCGGCCTGTGCCCGCCATTTTGAAGCCCAACCAGCCACTGTCAACTCAATTATTTGTGTCTTAGCTGCTGCCTCTGCCGCCGCTGCGCCGACAACCGTTCCAGCCTGTGCCCGCCATTTATAAGCCCAACCAGCCACTGTCAACTCAATTATTTGTGTCTTAGCTGCTGCCTCTGCCGCCGCTGCGCGGACAACCGTCCCGGCCTGTGCCCGCCATTTTGAAGCCCAACCAGCCACTGTCAACTCAATTATTTGTGTCTTAGCTGCTGCCTCTGCCGCCGCTGCGCCGACAACCGTTCCAGCCTGTGCCCGCCATTTATAAGCCCAACCAGCCACTGTCAACTCACTTATTTGTGTCTTAGCTGCTGCCTCTGCCGCCGCTGCGCCGACAACCGTCCCGGCCTGTGCCCGCCATTTTGAAGCCCAACCAGCCACTGTCAACTCAATTATTTGTGTCTTAGCTGCTGCCTCTGCCGCCGCTGCGCCGACAACCGTCCCGGCCTGTGCCCGCCATTTTGAAGCCCAACCAGCCACTGTCAACTCAATTATTTGTGTCTTAGCTGCTGCCTCTGCCGCCGCTGCGCCGACAACCGTTCCAGCCTGTGCCCGCCATTTATAAGCCCAACCAGCCACTGTCAACTCAATTATTTGTGTCTTAACTGCTGCCTCTGCCGCCGCTGCGCCGACAACCGTCCCGGCCTGTGCCCGCCATTTTGAAGCCCAACCAGCCACTGTCAACTCAATTATTTGTGTCTTAGCTGCTGCCTCTGCCGCCGCTGCGCCGACAACCGTTCCAGCCTGTGCCCGCCATTTATAAGCCCAACCAGCCACTGTCAACTCAATTATTTGTGTCTTAGCTGCTGCCTCTGCCGCCGCTGCGCGGACAACCGTCCCGGCCTGTGCCCGCCATTTTGAAGCCCAACCAGCCACTGTCAACTCAATTATTTGTGTCTTAGCTGCTGCCTCTGCCGCCGCTGCGCCGACAACCGTCCCGGCCTGTGCCCGCCATTTTGAAGCCCAACCAGCCACTGTCAACTCAATTATTTGTGTCTTAGCTGCTGCCTCTGCCGCCGCTGCGCCGACAACCGTCCCGGCCTGTGCCCGCCATTTTGAAGCCCAACCAGCCACTGTCAACTCAATTATTTGTGTCTTAGCTGCTGCCTCTGCCGCCGCTGCGCCGACAACCGTTCCAGCCTGTGCCCGCCATTTATAAGCCCAACCAGCCACTGTCAACTCAATTATTTGTGTCTTAACTGCTGCCTCTGCCGCCGCTGCGCCGACAACCGTCCCGGCCTGTGTCCGCCATTTTGAAGCCCAACCAGCCACTGTCAACTCAATTATTTGTGTCTTAGCTGCTGCCTCTGCCGCCGCTGCGCGGACAACCGTCCCGGCCTGTGACCGCCATTTTGAAGCCCAACCAGCCACTGTCAACTCAATTATTTGTGTCTTAGCTGCTGCCTCTGCCGCCGCTGCGCCGACAACCGTCCCGGCCTGTGCCCGCCATTTTGAAGCCCAACCAGCCACTGTCAACTCAATTATTTGTGTCTTAGCTGCTGCCTCTGCCGCCGCTGCGCGGACAACCGTCCCGGCCTGTGACCGCCATTTTGAAGCCCAACTAGAAACTGTCAACTCAATTATTTGTGTCTTAGCTGCTGCCTCTGCCGCCGCTGCGCCGACAACCGTCCCGGCCTGTGCCCGCCATTTTGAAGCCCAACCAGCCACTGTCAACTCAATTATTTGTGTCTTAGCTGCTGCCTCTGCCGCCGCTGCGCGGACAACCGTCCCGGCCTGTGCCCGCCATTTTGAAGCCCAACCAGCCACTGTCAACTCAATTATTTGTGTCTTAGCTGCTGCCTCTGCCGCCGCTGCGCCGACAACCGTTCCAGCCTGTGCCCGCCATTTATAAGCCCAACCAGCCACTGTCAACTCAATTATTTGTGTCTTAACTGCTGCCTCTGCCGCCGCTGCGCCGACAACCGTCCCGGCCTGTGTCCGCCATTTTGAAGCCCAACCAGCCACTGTCAACTCAATTATTTGTGTCTTAGCTGCTGCCTCTGCCGCCGCTGCGCCGACAACCGTCCCGGCCTGTGACCGCCATTTTGAAGCCCAACCAGCCACTTTCAACTCAATTATTTGTGTCTTAGCTGCTGCCTCTGCCGCCGCTGCGCCGACAACCGTCCCGGCCTGTGCCCGCCATTTTGAAGCCCAACCAGCCACTGTCAACTCAATTATTTGTGTCGTAGCTGCTGCCTCTGCCGCCGCTGCGCCGACAACCGTCCCGGCCTGTGCCCGCCATTTTGAAGCCCAACCAGCCACTGTCAACTCAATTATTTGTGTCTCAGCTGCTGCCTCTGCCGCCGCTGCGCCGACAACCGTTCCAGCCTGTGCCCGCCATTTATAGCCCAACCAGCCACTGTCAACTCAATTATTTGTGTCTTAACTGCTGCCTCTGCCGCCGCTGCGCCGACAACCGTCCCGGCCTGTGCCCGCCATTTTGAAGCCCAACCAGCCACTGTCAACTCAATTATTTGTGTCTTAGCTGCTGCCTCTGCCGCCGCTGCGCCGACAACCGTTCCAGCCTGTGCCCGCCATTTATAAGCCCAACCAGCCACTGTCAACTCAATTATTTGTGTCTTAGCTGCTGCCTCTGCCGCCGCTGCGCCGACAACCGTCCCGGCCTGTGACCGCCATTTTGAAGCCCAACCAGCCACTGTCAACTCAATTATTTGTGTCTTAGCTGCTGCCTCTGCCGCCGCTGCGCCGACAACCGTCCCGGCCTGTGCCCGCCATTTTGAAGCCCAACCAGCCACTGTCAACTCAATTATTTGTGTCTTAGCTGCTGCCTCTGCCGCCGCTGCGCCGACAACCGTCCCGGCCTGTGCCCGCCATTTTGAAGCCCAACCAGCCACTGTCAACTCAATTATTTGTGTCTTAGCTGCTGCCTCTGCCGCCGCTGCGCCGACAACCGTTCCAGCCTGTGCCCGCCATTTATAAGCCCAACCAGCCACTGTCAACTCAATTATTTGTGTCTTAACTGCTGCCTCTGCCGCCGCTGCGCCGACAACCGTCCCGGCCTGTGTCCGCCATTTTGAAGCCCAACCAGCCACTGTCAACTCAATTATTTGTGTCTTAGCTGCTGCCTCTGCCGCCGCTGCGCGGACAACCGTCCCGGCCTGTGACCGCCATTTTGAAGCCCAACCAGAAACTTTCAACTCAATTATTTGTGTCTTAGCTGCTGCCTCTGCCGCCGCTGCGCCGACAACCGTCCCGGCCTGTGCCCGCCATTTTGAAGCCCAACCAGCCACTGTCAACTCAATTATTTGTGTCTTAGCTGCTGCCTCTGCCGACGCTGCGCCGACAACCGTCCCGGCCTGTGACCGCCATTTTGAAGCCCAACTAGACACTGTCAACTCAATTATTTGTGTCTTAGCTGCTGCCTCTGCCGCCGCTGCGCCGACAACCGTCCCGGCCTGTGCCCGCCATTTTGAAGCCCAACCAGCCACTGTCAACTCAATTATTTGTGTCTTAGCTGCTGCCTCTGCCGCCGCTGCGCCGACAACCGTCCCGGCCTGTGCCCGCCATTTTGAAGCCCAACCAGCCACTGTCAACTCAATTATTTGTGTCTTAGCTGCTGCCTCTGCCGCCGCTGCGCGGACAACCGTTCCAGCCTGTGCCCGCCATTTATAAGCCCAACCAGCCACTGTCAACTCAATTATTTGTGTCTTAACTGCTGCCTCTGCCGCCGCTGCGCCGACAACCGTCCCGGCCTGTGTCCGCCATTTTGAAGCCCAACCAGCCACTGTCAACTCAATTATTTGTGTCTTAGCTGCTGCCTCTGCCGCCGCTGCGCGGACAACCGTCCCGGCCTGTGACCGCCATTTTGAAGCCCAACCAGCCACTTTCAACTCAATTATTTGTGTCTTAGCTGCTGCCTCTGCCGCCGCTGCGCCGACAACCGTCCCGGCCTGTGCCCGCCATTTTGAAGCCCAACCAGCCACTGTCAACTCAATTATTTGTGTCTTAGCTGCTGCCTCTGCCGACGCTGCGCGGACAACCGTCCCGGCCTGTGACCGCCATTTTGAAGCCCAACTAGAAACTGTCAACTCAATTATTTGTGTCTTAGCTGCTGCCTCTGCCGCCGCTGCGCCGACAACCGTCCCGGCCTGTGACCGCCATTTTGAAGCCCAACCAGCCACTGTCAACTCAATTATTTGTGTTTTAGCTGCTGCCTCTGCCGCCGCTGTGCGGACAACCGTCCCGGCCTGTGCTCGCCATTTTGAAGCCCAACCAGCCACTGTCAACTCAATTATTTGTGTCTTAGCTGCTGCCTCTGCCGCCGCTGCGCGGACAACCGTCCCGGCCTGTGACCGCCATTTTGAAGCCCAACCAGACACTGTCAACTCAATTATTTGTGTCTTAGCTGCTGCCTCTGCCGCCGCTGCGCCGACAACCGTCCCGGCCTGTGCCCGCCATTTTTAAGTCCAACCAGCCACTGTCAACTCAATTATTTGTGTCTTAGCTGCTGCCTCTGCCGCCGCTGCGCGGACAACCGTCCCGGCCTGTGACCGCCATTTTGAAGCCCAACCAGAAACTGTCAACTCAATTATTTGTGTCTTAGCTGCTGCCTCTGCCGCCGCTGCGCCGACAACCGTCCCGGCCTGTGCCCGCCATTTTTAAGTCCAACCAGCCACTGTCAACTCAATTATTTGTGTCTTAGCTGCTGCCTCTGCCGCCGCTGCGCCGACAACCGTCCCGGCCTGTGCCTGCCATTTTGAAGCCCAACCAGCCACTGTCAACTCAGTTATTTGTGTCTTAGCTGCTGCCTCTGCCGCCGCTGCGCGGACAACCGTCCCGGCCTGTGACCGCCATTTTGAAGCCCAACCAGCCACTGTCAACTCAATTATTTGTGTCTTAGCTGCTGCCTCTGCCGCCGCTGCGCCGACAACCGTCCCGGCCTGTGCCCGCCATTTTTAAGTCCAACCAGCCACTGTCAACTCAATTATTTGTGTCTTAGCTGCTGCCTCTGCCGCCGCTGCGCCGACAACCGTCCCGGCCTGTGCCCGCCATTTTTAAGTCCAACCAGCCACTGTCAACTCAATTATTTGTGTCTTAGCTGCTGCCTCTGCCGCCGCTGCGCGGACAACCGTCCCGGCCTGTGACCGCCATTTTGAAGCCCAACTAGAAACTGTCAACTCAATTATTTGTGTCTTAGCTGCTGCCTCTGCCGCCGCTGCGCCGACAACCGTCCCGGCCTGTGCCCGCCATTTTTAAGTCCAACCAGCCACTGTCAACTCAATTATTTGTGTCTTAGCTGCTGCCTCTGCCGCCGCTGCGCCGACAACCGTCCCGGCCTGTGCCTGCCATTTTGAAGCCCAACCAGCCACTGTCAACTCAGTTATTTGTGTCTTAGCTGCTGCCTCTGCCGCCGCTGCGCGGACAACCGTCCCGGCCTGTGACCGCCATTTTGAAGCCCAACCAGCCACTGTCAACTCAATTATTTGTGTCTAAGCTGCTGCCTCTGCCGCCGCTGCGCCGACAACCGTCCCGGCCTGTGCCCGCCATTTTTAAGTCCAACCAGCCACTGTCAACTCAATTATTTGTGTCTTAGCTGCTGCCTCTGCCGCCGCTGCGCGGACAACCGTCCCGGCCTGTGCCCGCCATTTTGAAGCCCAACCAGCCACTGTCAACTCAGTTATTTGTGTCTTAGCTGCTGCCTCTGCCGCCGCTGCGCGGACAACCGTCCCGGCCTGTGCCCGCCATTTTGAAGCCTAACCAGCCACTGTCAACTCAATTATTTGTGTCTTAGCTGCTGCCTCTGCCGCCGCTGCGCCGACAACCGTTCCAGCCTGTGCCCGCCATTTATAAGCCCAACCAGCCGCCGTCAACTTACTTATATGTTCCGCAGCTGCTGCCTCTGCCGCCGCTGCGCCGACAACCGTCCCGGCCTGTGCCCGCCGTTTATAAGCCCAACCAGCCGCCGTCAACTTACTTACATTTTCCGCAGCTGCTGCAAGAGTTCGCCGACGCCCGTCCCGGCTTGTGTCCGCCATTTTGAAGCCCAACCAGCCACTGTCAACTCAATTATTTGTGTCTTAGCTGCTGCCTCTGCCGCCGCTGCGCCGACAACCGTCCCGGCCTGTGCCCGCCATTTATAAGCCCAACCAGCCACTGTCAACTCAATTATTTGTGTCTTAACTGCTGCCTCTGCCGCCGCTGCGCCGATAACCGTCCCGGCCTGTGCCCGCCATTTATAAGCCCAACCAGCCGCCGTCGACTTACTTATATGTTCCGCAGCTGCTGCCTCTGCCGCCGCTTCGCCGACAACCGTCCCGGCCTGTGCCCGCCATTTTTAAGTCCAACCAGCCGCCGTCAACTTACTTATATGTTCCGCAGCTGCTGCCTCTGCCGCCGCTGCGCCGACAACCGTCCCGGCCTGTGCCCGCCATTTATAAGCCCAACCAGCCGCCGTCAACTTACTTATATGTTCCGCAGCTGCTGCCTCCGCCGCCGCTGCGCCGACAACCGTCCCGGCCTGTGCCCGCCATTTTGAAGCCCAACCAGCCACTGTCAACTCAATTATTTGTGTCTTAGCTGCTGCCTCTGCCGCCGCTGCGCGGACAACCGTCCCGGCCTGTGCCCGCCATTTTGAAGCCCAACCAGCCACTGTCAACTCAATTATTTGTGTCTTAGCTGCTGCCTCTGCCGCCGCTGCGCGGACAACCGTCCCGGCCTGTGCCCGCCATTTTGAAGCCCAACCAGCCACTGTCAACTCAATTATTTGTGTCTTAGCTGCTGCCTCTGCCGCCGCTGCGCGGACAACCGTCCCGGCCTGTGTCCGCCATTTTGAAGCCCAACCAGCCACTGTCAACTCAATTATTTGTGTCATAGCTGCTGCCTCTGCCGCCGCTGCGCGGACAACCGTCCCGGCCTGTGCCCGCCATTTTGAAGCCCAACCAGCCACTGTCAACTCAATTATTTGTGTCGTAGCTGCTGCCTCTGCCGCCGCTGCGCCGACAACCGTTTCAGCCTGTGCCCGCCATTTATAAGCCCAACCAGCCGCCGTCAACTTACTTATATGTTCCGCAGCTGCTGCCTCTGCCGCCGCTGCGCCGACAACCGTCCCGGCCTGTGCCCGCCGTTTATAAGCACAACCAGCCGCCGTCAACTTACTTACATTTTCCGCAGCTGCTGCAAGAGCTTCGCCGACGCCCGTCCCGGTTTGTGTCCGCCATTTTGAAGCCCAACCAGCCACTGTCAACTCAATTATTTGTGTCTTAGCTGCTGCCTCTGCCGCCGCTGCGCCGACAACCGTCCCGGCCTGTGCCCGCCATTTTTAAGTCCAACCAGCCACTGTCAACTCAATTATTTGTGTCTTAGCTGCTGCCTCTGCCGCCGCTGCGCGGACAACCGTCCCGGCCTGTGACCGCCATTTTGAAGCCCAACCAGAAACTGTCAACTCAATTATTTGTGTCTTAGCTGCTGCCTCTGCCGCCGCTGCGCCGACAACCGTCCCGGCCTGTGCCCGCCATTTTTAAGTCCAACCAGCCACTGTCAACTCAATTATTTGTGTCTTAGCTGCTGCCTCTGCCGCCGCTGCGCCGACA
Source organism: Drosophila acutilabella (assembly GCA_035046005.1). Lineage (NCBI taxonomy): Eukaryota > Metazoa > Arthropoda > Insecta > Diptera > Drosophilidae > Drosophila > Drosophila acutilabella. The sequence continues at coordinate 222,239 of JAWNOK010000089.1, forward strand.
ACCGTCCCGGCCTGTGCCCGCCATTTTGAAGCCCAACCAGCCACTGTCAACTCAGTTATTTGTGTCTTAGCTGCTGCCTCTGCCGCCGCTGCGCCGACAACCGTCCCGGCCTGTGACCGCCATTTTGAAGCCCAACCAGCCACTGTCAACTCAATTATTTGTGTCTTAGCTGCTGCCTCTGCCGCCGCTGCGCCGACAACCGTCCCGGCCTGTGCCCGCCATTTTTAAGTCCAACCAGCCACTGTCAACTCAATTATTTGTGTCTTAGCTGCTGCCTCTGCCGCCGCTGCGCCGACAACCGTCCCGGCCTGTGCCCGCCATTTTTAAGTCCAACCAGCCACTGTCAACTCAATTATTTGTGTCTTAGCTGCTGCCTCTGCCGCCGCTGCGCCGACAACCGTCCCGGCCTGTGACCGCCATTTTGAAGCCCAACTAGAAACTGTCAACTCAATTATTTGTGTCTTAGCTGCTGCCTCTGCCGCCGCTGCGCCGACAACCGTCCCGGCCTGTGCCCGCCATTTTTAAGTCCAACCAGCCACTGTCAACTCAATTATTTGTGTCTTAGCTGCTGCCTCTGCCGCCGCTGCGCCGACAACCGTCCCGGCCTGTGCCTGCCATTTTGAAGCCCAACCAGCCACTGTCAACTCAGTTATTTGTGTCTTAGCTGCTGCCTCTGCCGCCGCTGCGCGGACAACCGTCCCGGCCTGTGACCGCCATTTTGAAGCCCAACCAGCCACTGTCAACTCAATTATTTGTGTCTAAGCTGCTGCCTCTGCCGCCGCTGCGCCGACAACCGTCCCGGCCTGTGCCCGCCATTTTTAAGTCCAACCAGCCACTGTCAACTCAATTATTTGTGTCTTAGCTGCTGCCTCTGCCGCCGCTGCGCGGACAACCGTCCCGGCCTGTGCCTGCCATTTTGAAGCCCAACCAGCCACTGTCAACTCAGTTATTTGTGTCTTAGCTGCTGCCTCTGCCGCCGCTGCGCCGACAACCGTCCCGGCCTGTGCCCGCCATTTTGAAGCCTAACCAGCCACTGTCAACTCAATTATTTGTGTCTTAGCTGCTGCCTCTGCCGCCGCTGCGCCGACAACCGTTCCAGCCTGTGCCCGCCATTTATAAGCCCAACCAGCCGCCGTCAACTTACTTATATGTTCCGCAGCTGCTGCCTCTGCCGCCGCTGCGCCGACAACCGTCCCGGCCTGTGCCCGCCGTTTATAAGCCCAACCAGCCGCCGTCAACTTACTTACATTTTCCGCAGCTGCTGCAAGAGCTTCGCCGACGCCCGTCCCGGCTTGTGTCCGCCATTTTGAAGCCCAACCAGCCACTGTCAACTCAATTATTTGTGTCTTAGCTGCTGCCTCTGCCGCCGCTGCGCCGACAACCGTCCCGGCCTGTGCCCGCCATTTATAAGCCCAACCAGCCACTGTCAACTCAATTATTTGTGTCTTAACTGCTGCCTCTGCCGCCGCTGCGCCGACAACCGTCCCGGCCTGTGCCCGCCATTTATAAGCCCAACCAGCCGCCGTCGACTTACTTATATGTTCCGCAGCTGCTGCCTCTGCCGCCGCTTCGCCGACAACCGTCCCGGCCTGTGCCCGCCATTTTTAAGTCCAACCAGCCGCCGTCAACTTACTTATATGTTCCGCAGCTGCTGCCTCTGCCGCCGCTGCGCCGACAACCGTCCCGGCCTGTGCCCGCCATTTATAAGCCCAACCAGCCGCCGTCAACTTACTTATATGTTCCGCAGCTGCTGCCTCCGCCGCCGCTGCGCGGACAACCGTCCCGGCCTGTGCCCGCCATTTTGAAGCCCAACCAGCCACTGTCAACTCAATTATTTGTGTCTTAGCTGCTGCCTCTGCCGCCGCTGCGCCGACAACCGTCCCGGCCTGTGCCCGCCATTTTGAAGCCCAACCAGCCACTGTCAACTCAATTATTTGTGTCTTAGCTGCTGCCTCTGCCGCCGCTGCGCGGACAACCGTCCCGGCCTGTGCCCGCCATTTTGAAGCCCAACCAGCCACTGTCAACTCAATTATTTGTGTCTTAGCTGCTGCCTCTGCCGCCGCTGCGCGGACAACCGTCCCGGCCTGTGTCCGCCATTTTGAAGCCCAACCAGCCACTGTCAACTCAATTATTTGTGTCATAGCTGCTGCCTCTGCCGCCGCTGCGCCGACAACCGTCCCGGCCTGTGCCCGCCATTTTGAAGCCCAACCAGCCACTGTCAACTCAATTATTTGTGTCATAGCTGCTGCCTCTGCCGCCGCTGCGCGGACAACCGTTCCAGCCTGTGCCCGCCATTTATAAGCCCAACCAGCCGCCGTCAACTTACTTATATGTTCCGCAGCTGCTGCCTCTGCCGCCGCTGCGCCGACAACCGTCCCGGCCTGTGCCCGCCGTTTATAAGCACAACCAGCCGCCGTCAACTTACTTACATTTTCCGCAGCTGCTGCAAGAGTTCGCCGACGCCCGTCCCGGCTTGTGTCCGCCATTTTGAAGCCCAACCAGCCACTGTCAACTCAATTATTTGTGTCTTAGCTGCTGCCTCTGCCGCCGCTGCGCCGATAACCGTCCCGGCCTGTGCCCGCCATTTATAAGCCCAACCAGCCGCCGTCGACTTACTTATATGTTCCGCAGCTGCTGCCTCTGCCGCCGTTTCGCCGACAACCGTCCCGGCCTGTGCCCGCCATTTTTAAGTCCAACCAGCCGCCGTCAACTTACTTATATGTTCCGCAGCTGCTGCCTCTGCCGCCGCTGCGCCGACAACCGTCCCGGTCTGTGCCCGCCGTTTATAAGCCCAACCAGCCGCCGTCAACTTACTTACATTTTCCGCAGCTGCTGCAAGAGTTCGCCGACGCCCGTCCCGGCTTGTGTCCGCCATTTTGAAGCCCAACCAGCCACTGTCAACTCAATTATTTGTGTCTTAGCTGCTGCCTCTGCCGCCGCTGCGCCGACAACCGTCCCGGCCTGTGCCCGCCATTTTGAAGCCCAACCAGCCACTGTCAACTCAATTATTTGTGTCTTAGCTGCTGCCTCTGCCGCCGCTGCGCGGACAACCGTCCCGGCCTGTGCCCGCCATTTTGAAGCCCAACCAGCCACTGTCAACTCAATTATTTGTGTCTTAGCTGCTGCCTCTGCCGCCGCTGCGCGGACAACCGTCCCGGCCTGTGCCCGCCATTTTGAAGCCCAACCAGCCACTGTCAACTCAATTATTTGTGTCTTAGCTGCTGCCTCTGCCGCCGCTGCGCGGACAACCGTCCCGGCCTGTGTCCGCCATTTTGAAGCCCAACCAGCCACTGTCAACTCAATTATTTGTGTCATAGCTGCTGCCTCTGCCGCCGCTGCGCGGACAACCGTCCCGGCCTGTGCCCGCCATTTTGAAGCCCAACCAGCCACTGTCAACTCAATTATTTGTGTCATAGCTGCTGCCTCTGCCGCCGCTGCGCGGACAACCGTTCCAGCCTGTGCCCGCCATTTATAAGCCCAACCAGCCGCCGTCAACTTACTTATATGTTCCGCAGCTGCTGCCTCTGCCGCCGCTGCGCCGACAACCGTCCCGGCCTGTGCCCGCCGTTTATAAGCACAACCAGCCGCCGTCAACTTACTTACATTTTCCGCAGCTGCTGCAAGAGCTTCGCCGACGCCCGTCCCGGCTTGTGTCCGCCATTTTGAAGCCCAACCAGCCACTGTCAACTCAATTATTTGTGTCTTAGCTGCTGCCTCTGCCGCCGCTGCGCCGATAACCGTCCCGGCCTGTGCCCGCCATTTATAAGCCCAACCAGCCGCCGTCGACTTACTTATATGTTCCGCAGCTGCTGCCTCTGCCGCCGTTTCGCCGACAACCGTCCCGGCCTGTGCCCGCCATTTTTAAGTCCAACCAGCCGCCGTCAACTTACTTATATGTTCCGCAGCTGCTGCCTCTGCCGCCGCTGCGCCGACAACCGTCCCGGTCTGTGCCCGCCGTTTATAAGCCCAACCAGCCGCCGTCAACTTACTTACATTTTCCGCAGCTGCTGCAAGAGTTCGCCGACGCCCGTCCCGGCTTGTGTCCGCCATTTTGAAGCCCAACCAGCCACTGTCAACTCAATTATTTGTGTCTTAGCTGCTGCCTCTGCCGCCGCTGCGCCGACAACCGTCCCGGCCTGTGCCCGCCATTTTTAAGTCCAACCAGCCGCCGTCAACTTACTTATATGTTCCGCAGCTGCTGCCTCTGCCGCCGCTGCGCCGACAACCGTCCCGGCCTGTGCCCGCCATTTATAAGCCCAACCAGCCGCCGTCAACTTACTTATATGTTCCGCAGCTGCTGCCTCTGCCGCCGTTTCGCCGACAACCGTCCCGGCCTGTGCCCGCCATTTTTAAGTCCAACCAGCCGCCGTCAACTTACTTATATGTTCCGCAGCTGCTGCCTCTGCCGCCGTTTCGCCGACAACCGTCCCGGCCTGTGCCCGCCATTTTTAAGTCCAACCAGCCGCCGTCAACTTACTTATATGTTCCGCAGCTGCTGCCTCTGCCGCCGCTGCGCCGACAACCGTCCCGGCCTGTGCCCGCCATTTATAAGCCCAACCAGCCGCCGTCAACTTACTTATATGTTCCGCAGCTGCTGCCTCCGCCGCCGCTGCGCGGACAACCGTCCCGGCCTGTGCCCGCCATTTTGAAGCCCAACCAGCCACTGTCAACTCAATTATTTGTGTCTTAGCTAGTGCCTCTGCCGCCGCTGCGCGGACAACCGTCCCGGCCTGTGCCCGCCATTTTGAAGCCCAACCAGCTACTGTCAACTCAATTATTTGTGTCTTAGCTGCTGCCTCTGCCGCCGCTGCGCGGACAACCGTCCCGGCCTGTGCCCGCCATTTTGAAGCCCAACCAGCCACTGTCAACTCAATTATTTGTGTCTTAGCTGCTGCCTCTGCCGCCGCTGCGCGGACAACCGTCCCGGCCTATGCCCGCCATTTTGAAGCCCAACCAGCCACTGTCAACTCAATTATTTGTGTCTTAGCTGCTGCCTCTGCCGCCGCTGCGCGGACAACCGTTCAAGCCTGTGCCCGCCATTTATAAGCCCAACCAGCCACTTTCAACTCAATTATTTGTGTCTTAGCTGCTGCCTCTGCCGCCGCTGCGCGGACAACCGTCCCGGCTTGTGCCCGCCATTTTGAAGCCCAACCAGCCACTGTCAACTCAATTATTTGTGTCTTAGCTGCTGCCTCTGCCGCCGCTGCGCGGACAACCGTTCCAGCCTGTGCCCGCCATTTATAAGCCCAACCAGCCACTGTCAACTCAATTATTTGTGTCTTAGCTGCTGCCTCTGCCGCCGCTGCGCCGACAACCGTCCCGGCCTGTGACCGCCATTTTGAAGCCCAACCAGAAACTTTCAACTAAATTATTTGTGTCTTAGCTGCTGCCTCTGCCGCCGCTGCGCCAACAACCGTCCCGGCCTGTGCCCGCCATTTTTAAGTCCAACCAGCCACTGTCAACTCAATTATTTGTGTCTTAGCTGCTGCCTCTGCCGCCGCTGCGCGGACAACCGTCCCGGCCTGTGACCGCCATTTTGAAGCCCAACCAGAAACTGTCAACTCAATTATTTGTGTCTTAGCTGCTGCCTCTGCCGCCGCTGCGCCGACAACCGTCCCGGCCTGTGCCCGCCATTTTTAAGTCCAACCAGCCACTGTCAACTCAATTATTTGTTTCTTAGCTGCTGCCTCTGCCGCCGCTGCGCCGACAACCGTCCCGGCCTGTGCCTGCCATTTTGAAGCCCAACCAGCCACTGTCAACTCAGTTATTTGTGTCTTAGCTGCTGCCTCTGCCGCCGCTGCGCGGACAACCGTCCCGGCCTGTGACCGCCATTTTGAAGCCCAACCAGCCACTGTCAACTCAATTATTTGTGTCTTAGCTGCTGCCTCTGCCGCCGCTGCGCCGACAACCGTCCCGGCCTGTGCCCGCCATTTTGAAGCCCAACCAGCCACTGTCAACTCAATTATTTGTGTCTTAGCTGCTGCCTCTGCCGCCGCTGCGCCGACAACCGTTCCAGCCTGTGCCCGCCATTTATAAGCCCAACCAGCCACTGTCAACTCAATTATTTGTGTCTTAGCTGCTGCCTCTGCCGCCGCTGCGCCGACAACCGTCCCGGCCTGTGCCCGCCATTTATAAGCCCAACCAGCCACTGTCAACTCAATTATTTGTGTCTTAGCTGCTGCCTCTGCCGCCGCTGCGCCGATAACCGTCCCGGCCTGTGCCCGCCATTTATAAGCCCAACCAGCCGCCGTCGACTTACTTATATGTTCCGCAGCTGCTGCCTCTGCCGCCGTTTCGCCGACAACCGTCCCGGCCTGTGCCCGCCATTTTTAAGTCCAACCAGCCGCCGTCAACTTACTTATATGTTCCGCAGCTGCTGCCTCTGCCGCCGCTGCGCCGACAACCGTCCCGGTCTGTGCCCGCCGTTTATAAGCCCAACCAGCCGCCGTCAACTTACTTACATTTTCCGCAGCTGCTGCAAGAGTTCGCCGACAACCGTCCCGGCCTGTGACCGCCATTTTGAAGCCCAACCAGAAACTGTCAACTCAATTATTTGTGTCTTAGCTGCTGCCTCTGCCGCCGTTTCGCCGACAACCGTCCCGGTCTGTGCCCGCCATTTTTAAGTCCAACCAGCCGCCGTCAACTTACTTATATGTTCCGCAGCTGCTGCCTCTGCCGCAGCTGCGCGGACAACCGTCCCGGCCTGTGCCCGCCATTTTGAAACCCAACCAGCCACTGTCAACTCAATTATTTGTGTCTTAGCTGCTGCCTCTGCCGCCGCTGCGCGGACAACCGTCCCGGCCTGTGCCCGCCATTTTGAAGCCCAACCAGCCACTGTCAACTCAATTATTTGTGTCTTAGCTGCTGCCTCTGCCGCCGCTTCGCCGACAACCGTCCCGGCCTGTGCCCGCCATTTTGAAGCCCAACCAGCCACTGTCAACTCAATTATTTGTGTCTTAACTGCTGCCTCTGCCGCCGCTGCGCCGACAACCGTCCCGGCCTGTGCCCGCCATTTATAAGCCCAACCAGCCGCCGTCGACTTACTTATATGTTCCGCAGCTGCTGCCTCTGCCGCCGCTTCGCCGACGCCCGTCCCGGTTTGTGTCCGCCATTTTGAAGCCCAACCAGCCGCCGTCGACTTACTTATATGTTCCGCAGCTGCTGCCTCTGCCGCCGCTGCGCGGACAACCGTCCCGGCCTGTGCCCGCCATTTTGAAGCCCAACCAGAAACTGTCAACTCAATTATTTGTGTCTTAGCTGCTGCCTCTGCCGCCGCTTCGCCGACGCCCGTCCCGGTTTGTGTCCGCCATTTTTTAGTCCAACCAGCCGCCGTCAACTTACTTATATGTTCCGCAGCTGCTGCCTCTGCCGCCGCTGCGCCGACGCCCGTCCCGGCTTGTGTCCGCCATTTTGAAGCCCAACCAGCCACTGTCAACTCAATTATTTGTGTCTTAGCTGCTGCCTCTGCCGCTGCTGCGCCGACAACCGTCCCGGCCTGTGCCCGCCATTTATAAGCCCAACCAGCCGCCGTCGACTTACTTATATGTTCCGCAGCTGCTGCCTCTGCCGCCGCTGCGCCGACGCCCGTCCCGGCTTGTGTCCGCCATTTTGAAGCCCAACCAGCCACTGTCAACTCAATTATTTGTGTCTTAGCTGCTGCCTCTGCCGCCGCTGCGCCGACAACCGTTCCAGCCTGTGCCCGCCATTTATAAGCCCAACCAGCCACTGTCAACTCAATTATTTGTGTCTTAGCTGCTGCCTCTGCCGCCGCTGCGCCGACAACCGTCCCGGCCTGTGCCCGCCATTTATAAGCCCAACCAGCCACTGTCAACTCAATTATTTGTGTCTTAGCTGCTGCCTCTGCCGCCGCTGCGCGGACAACCGTCCCGGCCTGTGCCCGCCATTTTGAAACCCAACCAGCCACTGTCAACTCAATTATTTGTGTCTTAGCTGCTGCCTCTGCCGCCGCTGCGCGGACAACCGTCCCGGCCTGTGCCCGCCATTTTGAAGCCCAACCAGCCACTGTCAACTCAATTATTTGTGTCTTAGCTGCTGCCTCTGCCGCCGCTTCGCCGACAACCGTCCCGGCCTGTGCCCGCCATTTTGAAGCCCAACCAGCCACTGTCAACTCAATTATTTGTGTCTTAGCTGCTGCCTCTGCCGCCGCTGCGCCGACAACCGTCCCGGCCTGTGCCCGCCATTTTGAAGCCCAACCAGCCGCCGTCAACTTACTTATATGTTCCGCAGCTGCTGCCTCTGCCGCCGCTTCGCCGACGCCCGGCCTGTGCCCGCCATTTATAAGCCCAACCAGCCACTGTCAACTCAATTATTTGTGTCTTAGCTGCTGCCTCTGCCGCCGCTGCGCCGACAACCGTCCCGGCCTGTGCCCGCCATTTATAAGCCCAACCAGCCGCCGTCGACTTACTTATATGTTCCGCAGCTGCTGCCTCTGCCGCCGCTTCGCCGACGCCCGTCCCGGTTTGTGTCCGCCATTTTGAAGCCCAACCAGCCGCCGTCGACTTACTTATATGTTCCGCAGCTGCTGCCTCTGCCGCCGCTGCGCCGACAACCGTCCCGGCCTGTGCCCGCCATTTTGAAGCCCAACCAGAAACTGTCAACTCAATTATTTGTGTCTTAGCTGCTGCCTCTGCCGCCGCTTCGCCGACGCCCGTCCCGGTTTGTGTCCGCCATTTTTTAGTCCAACCAGCCGCCGTCAACTTACTTATATGTTCCGCAGCTGCTGCCTCTGCCGCCGCTTCGCCGACGCCCGTCCCGGTTTGTGTCCGCCATTTTGAAGCCCAACCAGCCGCCGTCAACTTACTTATATGTTCCGCAGCTGCTGCCTCTGCCGCCGCTGCGCCGACAACCGTCCCGGCCTGTGCCCGCCATTTTGAAGCCCAACCAGAAACTGTCAACTCAATTATTTGTGTCTTAGCTGCTGCCTCTGCCGCCGCTTCGCCGACGCCCGTCCCGGTTTGTGTCCGCCATTTTTTAGTCCAACCAGCCGCCGTCAACTTACTTATATGTTCCGCAGCTGCTGCCTCTGCCGCCGCTGCGCCGACGCCCGTCCCGGCTTGTGTCCGCCATTTTGAAGCCCAACCAGCCACTGTCAACTCAATTATTTGTGTCTTAGCTGCTGCCTCTGCCGCTGCTGCGCCGACAACCGTCCCGGCCTGTGCCCGCCATTTATAAGCCCAACCAGCCGCCGTCGACTTACTTATATGTTCCGCAGCTGCTGCCTCTGCCGCCGCTGCGCCGACGCCCGTCCCGGCTTGTGTCCGCCATTTTGAAGCCCAACCAGCCACTGTCAACTCAATTATTTGTGTCTTAGCTGCTGCCTCTGCCGCCGCTGCGCCGACAACCGTTCCAGCCTGTGCCCGCCATTTATAAGCCCAACCAGCCACTATCAACTCAATTATTTGTGTCTTAGCTGCTGCCTCTGCCGCCGCTGCGCCGACAACCGTCCCGGCCTGTGCCCGCCATTTATAAGCCCAACCAGCCACTGTCAACTCAATTATTTGTGTCTTAGCTGCTGCCTCTGCCGCCGCTGCGCCGACAACCGTCCCGGCCTGTGCCCGCCATTTTGAAACCCAACCAGCCACTGTCAACTCAATTATTTGTGTCTTAGCTGCTGCCTCTGCCGCCGCTGCGCGGACAACCGTCCCGGCCTGTGCCCGCCATTTTGAAGCCCAACCAGCCACTGTCAACTCAATTATTTGTGTCTTAGCTGCTGCCTCTGCCGCCGCTTCGCCGACAACCGTCCCGGCCTGTGCCCGCCATTTTGAAGCCCAACCAGCCACTGTCAACTCAATTATTTGTGTCTTAGCTGCTGCCTCTGCCGCCGCTGCGCCGACAACCGTCCCGGCCTGTGCCCGCCATTTTGAAGCCCAACCAGCCGCCGTCAACTTACTTATATGTTCCGCAGCTGCTGCCTCTGCCGCCGCTTCGCCGACGCCCGGCCTGTGCCCGCCATTTATAAGCCCAACCAGCCACTGTCAACTCAATTATTTGTGTCTTAGCTGCTGCCTCTGCCGCCGCTGCGCCGACAACCGTCCCGGCCTGTGCCCGCCATTTATAAGCCCAACCAGCCGCCGTCGACTTACTTATATGTTCCGCAGCTGCTGCCTCTGCCGCCGCTGCGCCGACAACCGTCCCGGCCTGTGACCGCCATTTATAAGCCCAACCAGCCGCCGTCGACTTACTTATATGTTCCGCATCTGCTGCCTCTGCCGCCGCTTCGCCGACGCCCGGCTTGTGTC
>JAWNOK010000090.1:0-24598 GCA_035046005.1 Drosophila acutilabella
AAAAGCCTTAAATATTGTGACTCCCAAATAACGTCGAAAATCGTCTAGGACGACTAAAAACGCTTAAAAAAGGAAAAAACAAAAAAAAAATCGAATAAATTTTAAGTTGCCTAAATCTCATTTATATTGAATAGAGTCAATAAATGTGGTATTCCAATTCCAAATCGGTTGAGTTTTGACAGAGATATTCCAGTCCAAGCCTTTAAACATTGTGACTCCCAAATAAGGTCGAAAATCGTCTATGACGACTAGAAACGCTTAAAAATGGAAAAAACAAATAAAAGTTCGAAAAATTTTAAATTGTCTAAATCATAATTATTTTGAAGTAAAGTCATTATAAATGGTATTCCAATTCAAAATCGGTTGAGTTTTGACAGAGATATTCAAGATCAAAGCCTTAAATATTATGACTCCCAAATAAGGTCGAAAATCGTCTAGGTCGACTAAAAACGCTTAAAAAAGGAAAAAACAAAAAATAAATCGAAAAAATTTTAAGTTGTCTAAATCTCATTTATATTGAATAGGGTCAATAAATGTGGTATTTGTTGGCTGGTGAGTGAGAAGAACTACAACGTTTGGTTGCTTACAAGAGACTGCGTTTATTTCATCATAGTACTTAATAGCTAATAGCGTTGCCACCTAACATATAACATAGAATTGCCATATCAACACTCTTCCTCAATTCGATTGTTAATGCTTAGTTTAATCCGAGCAACGCAGTACATTTCATATGATTTACTTTAGACAAATTCTTAGTCAGTATATCGGCAATCATTTCATTGGTTTGACAGTATATTAGATTGATTAAATTTTGCTCAAAACAATTTCTTACATGGTGATACTTTACATCAATGTGTTTGCTTCTGGGGTGATAAACTGGATTTTTTATAAGATTTAAAGCGCCTACATTATCGCCATGCATGGTTACACAATCAAGTTTAAAATACAAATTCATTTCGTTAATTAATTTTCTCAAATAAATCGCTTCTTTTGCAGCATCTGAGAGTGCCATATACTCTGCCTCCGTGCTGCTTAGTGCAACCGATTTTTGTTTTCTTGACGTCCATGAAAAAACTGCTCCTCCCCACATGAAAGTGTATCCAGTGAATGACTTCCTATCGGTAGAGTCACCTGCCCAATCCGCGTCTGCGCAGCCAGTTATATCCACTCCGGATTTCCTGTACGTCAGCGCCAAATCTGCCGTTGTGTGCAGATATCTTAGAACTTGCTTTGCCGCAGCAAGATGTTCGCCGTGAGGATTTGAATTCCTCTGCGAAAGCTTGCACACTGAGTGCAAAACATCTGGTCGTGAACATAGCGCAATGTACATCAACGATCCTATGACAGATTGATACTCGGTCACATCAACGCGCTTACACGACTCATTTTCACAGTTGACTTGAAAATTAGCTTCTAACGGTGTTGAAGCTGTGCGACAATTGACCATGCCCATCTCATGAAGCAATCCCATTATATGCTTCTTTTGGCTCACACGTATCGCACCGGTTTCGCCTTCCCTCTGGATTTCCAAGCCCAAAAAGTTTGTTATTGGACCTTTGTCGACAACCTGGAATTCAGAAGAAATCGCATGTTTAGTAGCCAGCATCTCACCCTCGTTTGAACACGCCAACATCAAGTCGTCAACATATACAGCGATTATGTTGATCGTCCTTTTCTCTGTACATTTTGTGTACAAGCACGGTTCGCTCACGCATGCTGTATAGCCCATCTTTTTTAGAACGCTATCTAACTTCGTGTTCAAAACTCGGGCCGCTTGCTTAAGGCCGTAGAGTGACTTCTTCAGCTTCAGAACATGTCCAGACTCGTCGTCGTAAAATTCTGGTTGGCTCATGTATATCTCTTCTTGAAGACTCCCGTTTAGGTATGCCGTCGACACATCTAGCTGGTGTACATATAGCTCGTACTCAGCTGTCATTGCCAAAATCATTCGAATTGTCGCAAAACGTACCACTGGAGAATACGTCTCTTCGTAGTCTATGCCATATCTTTGACTGCAACCCTTTGCGACCAAACGCGCCTTGTAGCGCTCGACTTCTCCAGCTGCATTCGTTTTCAATGTATACACCCATTTGCAGCCTATGAGCTTCTTTCCTGGTGGTAGTTCCACTAAGTCCCATGTATCGTTTCCAATTAGAGCATCATACTCTTCCTGCATTGCCGACTTCCATTTATCGGCTTGAGGACTCTGTCGTGCTTGCTGTACGGTTAATGGAACTTCGATGTCATTGGCTAACATCATATTCAGCACATTGTATTGAAGACTTGGCCTTCCACGCAAGCCAGTTCTTATAATTTTTGGTCTGCCGGGACCCCTTTTCGGTGTTGCATTTTCCTGGACAGTATTTACGGCCAATTCCTGAATGTCGTCTTGGTCGTCCGGAACATCTTGCTGATTATCGTCAACACCATCACTTTCTGCCATGTTATCAGATTGTTCATCAGATTCGTCGTCCACCATAATTGTAGCAGCTGTTGGTTCACCTTTCTTGAATGTACTATTCTCAATGAAGACAACATCTCTACTGATCTTAACGTTTCCGGTTGTCTTGTCGATCAATCGATACGTTTTTGACGACTCCTGTTGGTTCACCTTTCTTGAATGTACTATTCTCAATGAAGACAACATCTCTACTGATCTTAACGTTTCCGGTTGTCTTGTCGATCAATCGATACGCTTTTGACGACTCCGAGTATCCGACCATCGTATACTCTTTTCCTTTCTCCTGGAATTTTTTCTTTGGACCCTTTTCAAGTGCAATGGCAATGCACTCCAAACACCCTCAAGTGCTTTACTACTGGCTTATGTCCAGTAAACATCTCAAATGGCGTTGTGCTATCTAATGCTTTCGTCGGCGATCTATTTCTTAGGTATGCAGCACATGCGACTGCCTCCGCCCAATAACTCTCGTTCAAGCCAGCACTGTTAATCATAACTCGTGCCATTTCCATCAAAGTCCGATTGCAGCGCTCGGCAACTCCATTCTGTTGCGGAGTGTATGGTACAGTAAGCTGCCGTTTGATTCCTGTAGACTTCAGATATTCGTCAAATTCCTTGTTGACATATTCAGTTCCATTGTCACTTCTTACTACTTTCACCTTCAGGCCTTTTTGACGCTCTATCATGGTGATGTGTTCCTTAAATATCTTCGTCACTTCGAATTTGTGTTTCATGAAGTAAACGTGAATATATCGGCTTTTATCGTCGATCATCGTCACAAAATATCGGGCTCCTCCATTAGATAATTTACTGATAGGTCCGCAAACGTCAGTATGTATCAGCTCAAGCAGCTCATCAGCTCTTGTTTGCGACTTCTCAATTGGGCTCACGTGACATTTGTTTTTCATGCAACTGATGCAGTCCAAATTCATTTTTGTTGAATTTAATGTCAATCCACGCACCATATCTTTGCTCCTTAGTTCTTGCAAACTTTTATTATATCATCCGAAGCTTTCGACACACACAATTTCTCAGAATTTCTAATTCAATGTTTTCGTTATGTTTCTCAAACTCATCGAATAATTCACGATGTGTACACATATGTGATGTTGCTCCACTATCGATAACCCAAACATTCGTATTCATTCGATTATTTCCACAAAAACCAGCAAACGATCGATATATCGATTCTTTATTCTTTGTTGCTTCGTTTTTTGCTACATTTTTTCCACGAATTTTTTCGTTGTCCTCTTTGGATGTACATTTTGCCGCGAAATGCCCAGGCTGACCACACATATAGCATTTCCTTATACAATTTATTTGCGACGCACTTATCGACAAAAACAGTACTGCCATGGCTTTATCATTTTCGCGCTTCCATGTCTGAAACGCCGCACTTGTCTCATCTTCTGGCTTTACATATTCGTTTGAAACCACAGCCCAAAGATTCTGATGCACCAAAACACTACGCGCCAAGACACACCATGAGTCGTAGTTGGTGTCATCCAACTTTTCAATATTGTACATATAACTCATTTTCTGAATTTCTTTTTTACAACTTATGCATTGTCCGTTATGCACCGAAAAATTGTTCGTCTCAATTTTCTTCTCCACTTCATACACTATTTCTTAGTATACACACTTGTGCACTGGGCCCATAACCTGTTGGCTGGTGAGTGAGAAGAACTACAACGTTTGGTTGCTTACAAGAGACTGCGTTTATTTCATCATAGTACTTAATATCTAATAGCGTTGCCACCTAACAAATAACATAGAATTGCCATATCAACAGTATTCCAATTCAAAATCGGTTGAGTTTTGACAGAGATATTCCAGTCCAAGCCTTTAAACATTGTGATTCCCAAATAAGGTCGAAAATCGTCTAGGACGACTAGAAACGCTTAAAAATGGAAAAAACAAAAAAAGTTCGGAAAAATTTAAAATTGTCTAAATCAAATTTATTTTGAAGTAGAGTCAATAAATGTGGTATTCCAATTCAAAATCGGTTGAGTTTTGACAGAGATATTCAAGATCAAAGCCTTAAATATTGTGACTCCCAAATAAGGTCGAAAATCGTCTAGGACGACTAGAAACGCTTAAAAATGGAAAAAACAAAAAAAAAACGAAAAAATTTTAAATTGTCTTAATCATAATTATTTTGAAGTAGAGTCATTATAAATGGTATTCCAATTCAAAATCGGTTGAGTTTTGACAGAGATATTCAAGTCCAAACCTTTAAACATTGTGATTCCCAAATAAGGTCGAAAATCGTCTAGGACGACTAGAAACGCTTAAAAATGGAAAAAACATAAAAAAGTTCGGAAAAATTTTAAATTGTCTAAATCATAATTATTTTGAAGTAGAGTCAATAAAAATGGTATTCCAATTCAAAATCGGTTGAGTTTTGACAGAGATATTCCAGTCCAAACCTTTAAACATTGTGATTCCCAAATAAGGTCGAAAATCGTCTAGGACGACTAGAAACGCTTAA
The DNA here is from genome assembly GCA_035046005.1 of Drosophila acutilabella. Lineage (NCBI taxonomy): Eukaryota > Metazoa > Arthropoda > Insecta > Diptera > Drosophilidae > Drosophila > Drosophila acutilabella. The sequence continues at coordinate 4,950 of JAWNOK010000090.1, forward strand.
AAATGGAAAAAACAAAAAAAACGTTCGAAAAAATTAAAATTGTCTTAATCATAATTATTTTGAAGTAGAGTCATTATAAATGGTATTCCAATTCAAAATCGGTTGAGTTTTGACAGAGATATTCAAGATCAAAGCCTTAAATATTGTGACTCCCAAATAAGGTCGAAAATCGTCTAGGACGACTAGAAACGCTTAAAAATGGAAAAAACAAAAAAAAAATTCGGAAAAATTTTAAATTGTCTAAATCATAATTATTTTGAAGTAGAGTCATTATAAATGGTATTCCAATTCAAAATCGGTTGAGTTTTGACAGAGATATTCAAGATCAAAGCCTTAAATATTGTGACTCCCAAATAAGGTCGAAAATCGTCTAGGACGACTAGAAACGCTTAAAAATGGAAAAAACAAAAAAAAATTCGAAAAAATTTTAAATTGTCTAAATCAAATTTATATTGAAGTAGAGTCAATAAATGTGGTATTCCAATTCAAAATCGGTTGAGTTTTGACAGAGATATTCAAGATCAAAGCCTTAAATATTGTGACTCCCAAATAAGGTCGAAAATCGTCTAGGACGACTAGAAACGCTTAAAAATGGAAAAAACAAAAAAAAGTTCGGAAAAATTTTAAATTGTCTAAATCAAATTTATATTGAAGTAGAGTCAATAAATGTGGTATTCCAATTCAAAATCGGTTGAGTTTTGACAGAGATATTCAAGATCAAAGCCTTAAATATTGTGACTCCCAAATAAGGTCGAAAATCGTCTAGGACGACTAGAAACGCTTAAAAATGGAAAAAACAAAAAAAAGTTCGGAAAAATTTTAAATTGTCTAAATCAAATTTCTATTGAAGTAGAGTCAATTAATATGGTATTCCAATTCAAAATCGGTTGAGTTTTGACAGAGATATTCAAGATCAAAGCCTTAAATATTGTGACTCCCAAATAAGGTCGAAAATCGTCTAGGACGACTAGAAACGCTTAAAAATGGAAAAAACAAAAAAAAGTTCGGAAAAATTTTAAATTGTCTAAATCAAATTTATATTGAAGTAGAGTCAATAAATGTGGTATTCCAATTCAAAATCGGTTGAGTTTTGACAGAGATATTCAAGATCAAAGCCTTAAATATTGTGACTCCCAAATAAGGTCGAAAATCGTCTAGGACGACTAGAAACGCTTAAAAATGGAAAAAACAAAAAAAAGTTCGGAAAAATTTTAAATTGTCTAAATCATATTTATTTTGAAGTAGAGTCAATAAAAATGGTATTCCAATTCAAAATCGGTTGAGTTTTGACAGAGATATTCAAGATCAAAGCCTTAAATATTGTGACTCCCAAATAAGGTCGAAAATCGTCTAGGACGACTAGAAACGCTTAAAAATGGAAAAAACAAAAAAAAAAACGAAAAAATTTAAATTGTCTTAATCATAATTATTTTGAAGTAGAGTCAATAAAAATGGTATTCCAATTCAAAATCGGTTGAGTTTTGACAGAGATATTCCAGTCCAAACCTTTAAACATTGTGATTCCCAAATAAGGTCGAAAATCGTCTAGGACGACTAGAAACGCTTAAAAATGGAAAAAAACAAAAAAAAATCGAAAAAATTTTAAATTGTCTAAATCATATTTATTTTGAAGTAGAGTCATTATAAATGGTATTCCAATTCAAAATCGGTTGAGTTTTGACAGAGATATTCAAGATCAAAGCCTTAAATATTGTGACTCCCAAATAAGGTCGAAAATCGTCTAGGACGACTAGAAACGCTTAAAAAAGGAAAAAACAAAAAAAAAGTTCGGAAAAATTTTAAATTGTCTAAATCAAATTTATATTGAAGTAGAGTCAATAAATGTGGTATTCCAATTCAAAATCGGTTGAGTTTTGACAGAGATATTCAAGATCAAAGCCTTAAATATTGTGATTCCCAAATAAGGTCGAAAATCGTCTAGGACGACTAGAAACGCTTAAAAATGGAAAAAACAAAAAAAAATCGAAAAAATTTAAATTGTCTTAATCATAATTATTTTGAAGTAGAGTCATTATAAATGGTATTCCAATTCAAAATCGGTTGAGTTTTGACAGAGATATTCAAGATCAAAGCCTTAAATATTGTGACTCCCAAATAAGGTCGAAAATCGTCTAGGACGACTAGAAACGCTTAAAAATGGAAAAAACAAAAAAAAAACCAAAAAATTTAAATTGTCTTAATCATAATTATTTTGAAGTAGAGTCATTATAAATGGTATTCCAATTCAAAATCGGTTGAGTTTTGACAGAGATATTCAAGATCAAAGCCTTAAATATTGTGACTCCCAAATAAGGTCGAAAATCGTCTAGGACGACTAGAAACGCTTAAAAAAGGAAAAAACAAAAAAAAGTTCGGAAAAATTTTAAATTGTCTAAATCAAATTTATATTGAATAGAGTCAATAAATGTGGTATTCCAATTCAAAATCGGTTGAGTTTTGACAGAGATATTCAAGATCAAAGCCTTAAATATTGTGACTTCCAAATAAGGTCGAAAATCGTCTAGGACGACTAGAAACGCTTAAAAATGGAAAAAACAAAAAAAGTTCGGAAAAATTTTAAATTGTCTAAATCATATTTATTTTGAATAGAGTCAATAAATGTGGTATTCCAATTCAAAATCGGTTGAGTTTTGACAGAGATATTCAAGATCAAAGCCTTAAATATTGTGACTCCCAAATAAGGTCGAAAATCGTCTAGGACGACTAGAAACGCTTAAAAATGGAAAAAACAAAAAAAAAACGAAAAAATTTAAATTGTCTTAATCATAATTATTTTGAAGTAGAGTCAATAAAAATGGTATTCCAATTCAAAATCGGTTGAGTTAAAAATGGAAAAATGAAAAAAAAGTTCGGAAAAATTTTAAATTGTCTTAATCATAATTATTTTGAAGTAGAGTCAATATAAATGGTATTCCAATTCAAAATCGGTTGAGTTTTGACAGAGATATTCAAGATCAAAGCCTTAAATATTGTGACTCCCAAATAAGGTCGAAAATCGTCTAGGACGACTAGAAACGCTTAAAAAAGGAAAAAACAAAAAAAAGTTCGGAAAAATTTTAAATTGTCTAAATCATAATTATTTTGAAGTAGAGTCAATAAAAATGGTATTCCAATTCAAAATCGGTTGAGTTTTGACAGAGATATTCCAGTCCAAACCTTTAAACATTGTGATTCCCAAATAAGGTCGAAAATCGTCTAGGACGACTAGAAACGCTTAAAAATGGAAAAAACAAAAAAAAAATCGAAAAAATTTTAAATTGTCTAAATCATAATTATTTTGAAGTAGAGTCAATAAAAATGGTATTCCAATTCAAAATCGGTTGAGTTTTGACAGAGATATTCAAGATCAAAGCCTTAAATATTGTGACTCCCAAATAAGGTCGAAAATCGTCTAGGACGACTAGAAACGCTTAAAAATGGAAAAAACAAAAAAAAGTTCGGAAAAATTTTAAATTGTCTAAATCATAATTATTTTGAAGTAGAGTCAATAAAAATGGTATTCCAATTCAAAATCGGTTGAGTTTTGACAGAGATATTCAAGATCAAAGCCTTAAATATTGTGACTCCCAAATAAGGTCGAAAATCGTCTAGGACGACTAGAAACGCTTAAAAATGGAAAAAACAAAAAAAAGTTCGGAAAAATTTTAAATTGTCTAAATCAAATTTATTTTGAATAGAGTCAATAAATGTGGAATTCCAATTCAAAATCGGTTGAGTTTTGACAGAGATATTCAAGATCAAAGCCTTAAATATTGTGACTCCCAAATAAGGTCGAAAATCGTCTAGGACGACTAGAAACGCTTAAAAATGGAAAAAACAATAAAAAAAAATCGAAAAAATTTTAAATTGTCTTAATCATAATTATTTTGAAGTAGAGTCAATAAAAATGGTATTCCAATTCAAAATCGGTTGAGTTTTGACAGAGATATTCAAGATCAAAGCCTTAAATATTGTGATTTCCAAATAAGGTCGAAAATCGTCTAGGACGACTAGAAACGCTTAAAAATGGAAAAAACAAAAAAAAGTTCGAAAAAATTTTAAATTGTCTAAATCATAATTATTTTGAAGTAGAGTCAATAAAAATGGTATTCCAATTCAAAATCGGTTGAGTTTTGACAGAGATATTCAAGATCAAAGCCTTAAATATTGTGACTCCCAAATAAGGTCGAAAATCGTCTAGGACGACTAGAAACGCTTAAAAATGGAAAAAACAAAAAAAGTTCGGAAAAATTTTAAATTGTCTAAATCAAATTTATATTGAAGTAGAGTCAATAAATGTGGTATTCCAATTCAAAATCGGTTGAGTTTTGACAGAGATATTCAAGATCAAAGCCTTAAATATTGTGACTCCCAAATAAGGTCGAAAATCGTCTAGGACGACTAGAAACGCTTAAAAATGGAAAAAACAAAAAAAAGTTCGGAAAAATTTTAAATTGTCTAAATCATAATTATTTTGAAGTAGAGTCAATAAAAATGGTATTCCAATTCAAAATCGGTTGAGTTTTGACAGAGATATTCAAGATCAAAGCCTTAAATATTGTGATTCCCAAATAAGGTCGAAAATCGTCTAGGACGACTAGAAACGCTTAAAAATGGAAAAAAAAAAAAAAAATTTCGGAAAAATTTTAAATTGTCTTAATCATAATTATTTTGAAGTAGAGTCAATATAAATGGTATTCCAATTCAAAATCGGTTGAGTTTTGACAGAGATATTCCAGTCCAAACCTTTAAACATTGTGATTCCCAAATAAGGTCGAAAATCGTCTAGGACGACTAGAAACGCTTAAAAATGGAAAAAACAAAAAAAATGGTATTCCAATTCAAAATCGGTTGAGTTTTGACAGAGATATTCAAGATCAAAGCCTTAAATATTGTGACTCCCAAATAAGGTCGAAAATCGTCTAGGACGACTAGAAACGTTAAAAAATGGAAAAACAAAAAAAAAATTCGAAAAAATTTTAAATTGTCTAAATCATAATTATTTTGAAGTAGAGTCAATAAAAATGGTATTCCAATTCAAAATCGGTTGAGTTTTGACAGAGATATTCAAGATCAAAGCCTTAAATATTGTGATTCCCAAATAAGGTCGAAAATCGTCTAGGACGACTAGAAACGCTTAAAAATGGAAAAAACAAAAAAAAGTTCGGAAAAATTTTAAATTGTCTAAATCATAATTATTTTGAAGTAGAGTCAATAAAAATGGTATTCCAATTCAAAATCGGTTGAGTTTTGACAGAGATATTCCAGTCCAAACCTTTAAACATTGTGATTCCCAAATAAGGTCGAAAATCGTCTAGGACGACTAGAAACGCTTAAAAAAGGAAAAAACAAAAAAAAGTTCGGAAAAATTTTAAATTGTCTAAATCATAATTATTTTGAAGTAGAGTCAATAAAAATGGTATTCCAATTCAAAATCGGTTGAGTTTTGACAGAGATATTCAAGATCAAAGCCTTAAATATTGTGACTCCCAAATAAGGTCGAAAATCGTCTAGGACGACTAGAAACGCTTAAAAATGGAAAAAACAAAAAAAGTTCGGAAAAATTTTAAATTGTCTAAATCATAATTATTTTGAAGTAGAGTCAATATAAATGGTATTCCAATTCAAAATCGGTTGAGTTTTGACAGAGATATTCAAGATCAAAGCCTTAAATATTGTGACTCCCAAATAAGGTCGAAAATCGTCTAGGACGACTAGAAACGCTTAAAAAAGGAAAAAACAAAAAAAAGTTCGGAAAAATTTTAAATTGTCTAAATCATAATTATTTTGAAGTAGAGTCATTATAAATGGTATTCCAATTCAAAATCGGTTGAGTTTTGACAGAGATATTCAAGATCAAAGCCTTAAATATTGTGACTCCCAAATAAGGTCGAAAATCGTCTAGGACGACTAGAAACGCTTAAAAAAGGAAAAAACAAAAAAAAGTTCGGAAAAATTTTAAATTGTCTTAATCATAATTATTTTGAAGTAGAGTCAATAAAAATGGTATTCCAATTCAAAATCGGTTGAGTGAAGAAAAAAAAAGAAAAATTAAATATGGAAAAATGAAATAAAAGTTCGGAAAAAATTTAAATTGTCTTAATCATAATTATTTTGAAGTAGAGTCAATAAAAATGGTATTCCAATTCAAAATCGGTTGAGTTTTGACAGAGATATTCAAGATCAAAGCCTTAAATATTGTGATTCCCAAATAAGGTCGAAAATCGTCTAGGACGACTAGAAACGCTTAAAAATGGAAAAAACAAAAAAATGGTATTCCAATTCAAAATCGGTTGAGTTTTGACAGAGATATTCAGGATCAAAGCCTTAAAGGTTGTGACTCCCAAATAAGGTCGAAAATCGTCTAGGACGACTAGAAACGTTAAAAAATGGAAAAAACAAAAAAAGTTCGAAAAAATTTTAAATTGTCTAAATCATAATTATTTTGAAGTAGAGTCAATAAAAATGGTATTCCAATTCAAAATCGGTTGAGTTTTGACAGAGATATTCAAGATCAAAGCCTTAAATATTGTGATTCCCAAATAAGGTCGAAAATCGTCTAGGACGACTAGAAACGCTTAAAAATGGAAAAAAAAAAAAAAAAGTTCGGAAAAATTTTAAATTGTCTTAATCATAATTATTTTGAAGTAGAGTCAATATAAATGGTATTCCAATTCAAAATCGGTTGAGTTTTGACAGAGATATTCCAGATCAAAACCTTTAAATATTGTGACTCCCAAATAAGGTCGAAAATCGTCTAGGACGACTAGAAACGCTTAAAAATGGAAAAAACAAAAAAAAAAAATAAATGGTATTCCAATTCAAAATCGGTTGAGTTTTGACAGAGATATTCAAGATCAAAGCCTTAAATATTGTGATTCCCAAATAAGGTCGAAAATCGTCTAGGACGACTAGAAACGCTTAAAAATGGAAAAAACAAAAAAAAGTTCGAAAAAATTTTAAATTGTCTAAATCATAATTATTTTGAAGTGATCTATAAATGGTCGTAGGACGACTAGAAACGGTTAAAAATGGAAAAAACAAAAAAAAGTTCGAAAAAATTTTAAATTGTCTAAATCATAATTATTTTGAAGTAGTAAGTCAATAAATATTATTCCAATTCAAAATCGGTTGAGTTTTGACAGAGATATTCAAGTCCAAACCCTTAAATATTGTGACTCCCAAATAAGGTCGAAAATCGTCTAGGACGACTAGAAACGCTTAAAAATGGAAAAAACAAAAAAAAGTTCGAAAAAATTTTAAATTGTCTAAATCATAATTATTTTGAAGTAGAGTCAATATAAATGGTATTCCAATTCAAAATCGGTTGAGTTTTGACAGAGATATTCAAGATCAAAGCCTTAAATATTGTGATTCCCAAATAAGGTCGAAAATCGTCTAGGACGACTAGAAACGCTTAAAAATTGAAAAAAACAAAAAAAAAGTTCGGAAAAATTTTAAATTGTCTAAATCATAATTATTTTGAAGTAGAGTCAATAAAAATGGTATTCCAATTCAAAATCGGTTGAGTTTTGACAGAGATATTCAAGATCAAAGCCTTAAATATTGTGATTTCCAAATAAGGTCGAAAATCGTCTAGGACGACTAGAAACGCTTAAAAATGGAAAAAACAAAAAAAAGTTCGGAAAAATTTTAAATTGTCTAAATCATAATTATTTTGAAGTAGAGTCAATTAAAATGGTATTCCAATTCAAAATCGGTTGAGTTTTGACAGAGATATTCAAGATCAAAGCCTTAAATATTGTGACTCCCAAATAAGGTCGAAAATCGTCTAGGACGACTAGAAACGCTTAAAAATGGAAAAAACAAAAAAAAGTTCGGAAAAATTTTAAATTGTCTAAATCATAATTATTTTGAAGTAGAGTCAATAAAAATGGTATTCCAATTCAAAATCGGTTGAGTTTTGACAGAGATATTCAAGTCCAAACCTTTAAACATTGTGATTCCCAAATAAGGTCGAAAATCGTCTAGGACGACTAGAAACGCTTAAAAAAGGAAAAAACAAAAAAAAGTTCGGAAAAATTTTAAATTGTCTAAATCATAATTATTTTGAAGTAGAGTCAATAAAAATGGTATTCCAATTCAAAATCGGTTGAGTTTTGACAGAGATATTCAAGATCAAAGCCTTAAATATTGTGACTCCCAAATAAGGTCGAAAATCGTCTAGGACGACTAGAAACGCTTAAAAATGGAAAAAACAAAAAAAGTTCGGAAAAATTTTAAATTGTCTTAATCATAATTATTTTGAAGTAGAGTCAATATAAATGGTATTCCAATTCAAAATCGGTTGAGTTTTGACAGAGATATTCCAGTCCAAACCTTTAAACATTGTGACTCCCAAATAAGGTCGAAAATCGTCTAGGACGACTAGAAACGCTTAAAAATGGAAAAAACAAAAAAATTAAATGGTATTCCAATTCAAAATCGGTTGAGTTTTGACAGAGATATTCAAGATCAAAGCCTTAAATATTGTGATTCCCAAATAAGGTCGAAAATCGTCTAGGACGACTAGAAACGCTTAAAAATGGAAAAAACAAAAAAAAAGTTCGAAAAAATTTTAAATTGTCTAAATCATAATTATTTTGAAGTAGAATCTATAAATGGTCGTCCAGGACGACTAGAAACGCTTAAAAATAGAAAAAACAAAAAAAAGTTCGAAAAAATTTTAAATTGTCTAAATCATAATTATTTTGAAGTAGAAGTCAATAAATGTGGTATTCCAATTCAAAATCGGTTGAGTTTTGACAGAGATATTCCAGTCAAAGCCTTAAATATTGTGACTCCCAAATAAGGTCGAAAATCGTCTAGGACGACTAGAAACGCTTAAAAATGGAAAAAACAAAAAAAAGTTCGAAAAAATTTTAAATTGTCTAAATCATAATTATTTTGAAGTAGAGTCAATATAAATGGTATTCCAATTCAAAATCGGTTGAGTTTTGACAGAGATATTCAAGATCAAAGCCTTAAATATTGTGATTCCCAAATAAGGTCGAAAATCGTCTAGGACGACTAGAAACGCTTAAAAATGGAAAAAAAAATAAAAAAAAGTTCGGAAAAATTTTAAATTGTCTAAATCATAATTATTTTGAAGTAGAGTCAATAAAAATGGTATTCCAATTCAAAATCGGTTGAGTTTTGACAGAGATATTCAAGATCAAAGCCTTAAATATTGTGATTCCCAAATAAGGTCGAAAATCGTCTAGGACGACTAGAAACGCTTAAAAATGGAAAAAACAAAAAAAAATTCGAAAAAATTTTAAATTGTCTAAATCATAATTATTTTGAAGTAGAGTCAATATAAATGGTATTCCAATTCAAAATCGGTTGAGTTTTGACAGAGATATTCAAGATCAAAGCCTTAAATATTGTGATTCCCAAATAAGGTCGAAAATCGTCTAGGACGACTAGAAACGCTTAAAAATGGAAAAAAAATAAAAAAAAGTTCGGAAAAATTTTAAATTGTCTAAATCATAATTATTTTGAAGTAAAGTCAATAAAAATGGTATTCCAATTCAAAATCGGTTGAGTTTTGACAGAGATATTCAAGATCAAAGCCTTAAATATTGTGATTCCCAAATAAGGTCGAAAATCGTCTAGGACGACTAGAAACGCTTAAAAATGGAAAAAAAAAAAAAAAAGTTCGGAAAAATTTTAAATTGTCTTAATCATAATTATTTTGAAGTAGAGTCAATATAAATGGTATTCCAATTCAAAATCGGTTGAGTTTTGACAGAGATATTCAAGATCAAAACCTTAAACATTGTGATTCCCAAATAAGGTCGAAAATCGTCTAGGACGACTAGAAACGCTTAAAAATGGAAAAAAAACAAAAAAAAGTTCGGAAAAATTTTAAATTGTCTAAATCATAATTATTTTGAAGTAGAGTCAATAAAAATGGTATTCCAATTCAAAATCGGTTGAGTTTTGACAGAGATATTCAAGATCAAAGCCTTAAATATTGTGACTCCCAAATAAGGTCGAAAATCGTCTAGGACGACTAGAAACGTTTAAAAATGGAAAAAACAAAAAAAAAGTTCGGAAAAATTTTAAATTGTCTAAATCATAATTATTTTGAAGTAAAGTCAATAAAAATGGTATTCCAATTCAAAATCGGTTGAGTTTTGACAGAGATATTCAAGATCAAAGCCTTAAATATTGTGACTCCCAAATAAGGTCGAAAATCGTCTAGGACGACTAGAAACGCTTAAAAATGGAAAAAACAAAAAAAGTTCCGAAAAATTTTAAATTGTCTAAATCAAATTTATATTGAATAGAGTCAATAAATGTGGTATTCCAATTCAAAATCGGTTGAGTTTTGACAGAGATATTCAAGATCAAAGCCTTAAACATTGTGACTCCCAAATAAGGTCGAAAATCGTCTAGGACGACTAGAAACGCTTAAAAATGGAAAAAACAAAAAAAAAAATCGAAAAAATTTTAAATTGTCTTAATCATAATTATTTTGAAGTAGAGTCAATAAAAATGGTATTCCAATTCAAAATCGGTTGAGTTTTGACAGAGATATTCAAGATCAAAGCCTTAAATATTGTGATTCCCAAATAAGGTCGAAAATCGTCTAGGACGACTAGAAACGCTTAAAAATGGAAAAAACAAAAAAAAGTTCGAAAAAATTTTAAATTGTCTAAATCATAATTATTTTGAAGTAAAGTCAATAAAAATGGTATTCCAATTCAAAATCGGTTGAGTTTTGACAGAGATATTCAAGATCAAAGCCTTAAATATTGTGACTCCCAAATAAGGTCGAAAATCGTCTAGGACGACTAGAAACGCTTAAAAATGGAAAAAACAAAAAAAAGTTCGGAAAAATTTTAAATTGTCTAAATCAAATTTATATTGAAGTAGAGTCAATAAATGTGGTATTCCAATTCAAAATCGGTTGAGTTTTGACAGAGATATTCAAGATCAAAGCCTTAAATATTGTGACTCCCAAATAAGGTCGAAAATCGTCTAGGACGACTAGAAACGCTTAAAAAAGGAAAAAACAAAAAAAAGTTCGGAAAAATTTTAAATTGTCTAAATCATAATTATTTTGAAGTAGAGTCAATAAAAATGGTATTCCAATTCAAAATCGGTTGAGTTTTGACAGAGATATTCCAGTCCAAACCTTTAAACATTGTGATTCCCAAATAAGGTCGAAAATCGTCTAGGACGACTAGAAACGCTTAAAAATGGAAAAAACAAAAAAAAAATCGAAAAAATTTTAAATTGTCTTAATCATAATTATTTTGAAGTAGAGTCATTATAAATGGTATTCCAATTCAAAATCGGTTGAGTTTTGACAGAGATATTCAAGATCAAAGCCTTAAATATTGTGACTCCCAAATAAGGTCGAAAATCGTCTAGGACGACTAGAAACGCTTAAAAAAGGAAAAAACAAAAAAAAGTTCGGAAAAATTTTAAATTGTCTAAATCAAATTTATATTGAAGTAGAGTCAATAAATGTGGTATTCCAATTCAAAATCGGTTGAGTTTTGACAGAGATATTCAAGATCAAAGCCTTAAATATTGTGACTCTTAAATAAGGTCGAAAATCGTCTAGGACGACTAGAAACGCTTAAAAATGGAAAAAACAAAAAAAAAAACGAAAAAATTTAAATTGTCTTAATCATAATTATTTTGAAGTAGAGTCATTATAAATGGTATTCCAATTCAAAATCGGTTGAGTTTTGACAGAGATATTCAAGATCAAAGCCTTAAATATTGTGACTCCCAAATAAGGTCGAAAATCGTCTAGGACGACTAAAAACGCTTAAAAATGGAAAAAACAATAAAAAAACAAGTAAGATAAGTACGGTCGAGATCCCTATATAATATTCTGCATTTTCCACGAATTATATTATTAAAATCGGTATCGAGATATTACAATGTGTAGTATTGCATTCAAAACACGTTGAAACAAAAACAATCTAAGCATAATCAAACATAAAGCTATTTGTTTGTATGTGAATACATATACGAAAGACAATATATGATGCATATATGTATGTGTGTATTCCGCGGCCAGCGACTAGCAACGCTCCGCCACGCAGGCACGAAAACATTCGAACATTCTTGTATGTTTCTGTCTCCCATAATAATTGAGCGCGCTAATGTGATAATTGTGCACTATAAGTTCAGTTTTGTTTATAGTGATTTTAATGACCTTTCAGGATAGTTTGATATATTTAGTCTCCACACGAATTATAAATAAGAATACTCTACGATAAGAACAAATGCCATAAAAATGTATTGAATTTTGAATAGTGTCTTAGTTCCTATGGGAAAAGGGGGTGGCAGCCTAAAATTTTTGATGGCATGACATTAACTCAGTCTCTAGGAACCTCCATTCCAAAATTGGTGATCCTAGGTGATAGTTACTGAGATATTCGCCGAAAACACCGATTTTTTCCGAGGTGTTCTGGTTTTTTGCTCATTGTGGGCGAATGGGGATGGCATCGAAAAAAAAAAGATTCTTGTATTGACTGACTAAATATGTGATCGATTGAGACCAAGCTCGAACTTGTAGCTCTTCCATCTCTGAAATCTGTTTGTTCATACGGACAGACAGACGACAGACAGACGGACAGACGGACAGACGGACAGACGGACATGGCTATATCGACTCGGCTTGTGATGCTGATCAAGAATATATATACTTTATGGGGTCTCACGCCTCCTTCTCCTTACAACATTTTACAAACCCAATATATGCAGAGAGTATAAAAATCGAAAAAAATTTAAAACTGTCTTCATCATAATTATTTTGAAGTAGAGTCAATAAATGTGGTATTCCAATTCAAAATCGGTTGAGTTTTGACAGAGATATTCAAGATCAAAGCCTTAAATATTGTGATTTCCAAATAAGGTCGAAAATCGTCTAGGACGACTAGAAACGCTTAAAAATGGAAAAAACAAAAAAAAGTTCGGAAAAATTTTAAATTGTCTAAATCATAATTATTTTGAAGTAGAGTCAATAAAAATGGTATTCCAATTCAAAATCGGTTGAGTTTTGACAGAGATATTCAAGATCAAAGCCTTAAATATTGTGACTTCCAAATAAGGTCGAAAATCGTCTAGGACGACTAGAAACGCTTAAAAATGGAAAAAACAAAAAAAGTTCGGAAAAATTTTAAATTGTCTAAATCAAATTTATATTGAAGTAGAGTCAATAAATGTGGTATTCCAATTCAAAATCGGTTGAGTTTTGACAGAGATATTCAAGATCAAAGCCTTAAATATTGTGACTCCCAAATAAGGTCGAAAATCGTCTAGGACGACTAGAAACGCTTAAAAATGGAAAAAACAAAAAAAAAAATCGAAAAAATTTTAAATTGTCTTAATCATAATTATTTTGAAGTAGAGTCAATAAAAATGGTATTCCAATTCAAAATCGGTTGAGTTTTGACAGAGATATTCAAGATCAAAGCCTTAAATATTGTGATTCCCAAATAAGGTCGAAAATCGTCTAGGACGACTAGAAACGCTTAAAAATGGAAAAAACAAAAAAAAGTTCGGAAAAATTTTAAATTGTCTAAATCATAATTATTTTGAAGTAGAGTCAATAAAAATGGTATTCCAATTCAAAATCGGTTGAGTTTTGACAGAGATATTCAAGATCAAAGCCTTAAATATTGTGACTCCCAAATAAGGTCGAAAATCGTCTAGGACGACTAGAAACGCTTAAAAATGGAAAAAACAAAAAAAAGTTCGGAAAAATTTTAAATTGTCTAAATCATAATTATTTTGAAGTAGAGTCAATAAAAATGGTATTCCAATTCCAAATCGGTTGAGTTTTGACAGAGATATTCCAGTCCAAACCTTTAAACATTGTGATTCCCAAATAAGGTCGAAAATCGTCTAGGACGACTAGAAACGCTTAAAAATGGAAAAAACAAAAAAAAAATCGAAAAAATTTTAAATTGTCTAAATCATAATTATTTTGAAGTAGAGTCATTATAAATGGTATTCCAATTCAAAATCGGTTGAGTTTTGACAGAGATATTCAAGATCAAAGCCTTAAATATTGTGACTCCCAAATAAGGTCGAAAATCGTCTAGGACGACTAGAAACGCTTAAAAATGGAAAAAACAAAAAAAAGTTCCGAAAAATTTAAAATTGTCTAAATCAAATTTATATTGAAGTAGAGTCAATAAATGTGGTATTCCAATTCAAAATCGGTTGAGTTTTGACAGAGATATTCAAGATCAAAGCCTTAAATATTGTGACTCCCAAATAAGGTCGAAAATCGTCTAGGACGACTAGAAACGCTTAAAAATGGAAAAAACAAAAAAAAAAATCGAAAAAATTTTAAATTGTCTTAATCATAATTATTTTGAAGTAGAGTCAATAAAAATGGTATTCCAATTCAAAATCGGTTGAGTTTTGACAGAGATATTCAAGATCAAAGCCTTAAATATTGTGATTTCCAAATAAGGTCGAAAATCGTCTAGGACGACTAGAAACGCTTAAAAATGGAAAAAACAAAAAAAAGTTCGGAAAAATTTTAAATTGTCTAAATCATAATTATTTTGAAGTAAAGTCAATAAAAATGGTATTCCAATTCAAAATCGGTTGAGTTTTGACAGAGATATTCAAGATCAAAGCCTTAAATATTGTGACTTCCAAATAAGGTCGAAAATCGTCTAGGACGACTAGAAACGCTTAAAAATGGAAAAAACAAAAAAAGTTCCGAAAAATTTTAAATTGTCTAAATCAAATTTATATTGAAGTAGAGTCAATAAATGTGGTATTCCAATTCAAAATCGGTTGAGTTTTGACAGAGATATTCAAGATCAAAGCCTTAAATATTGTGATTTCCAAATAAGGTCGAAAATCGTCTAGGACGACTAGAAACGCTTAAAAATGGAAAAAACAAAAAAAAGTTCGGAAAAATTTTAAATTGTCTAAATCATAATTATTTTGAAGTAGAGTCAATAAAAATGGTATTCCAATTCAAAATCGGTTGAGTTTTGACAGAGATATTCCAGTCCAAACCTTTAAACATTGTGATTCCCAAATAAGGTCGAAAATCGTCTAGGACGACTAGAAACGCTTAAAAATGGAAAAAACAAAAAAAAAACGAAAAAATTTTAAATTGTCTTAATCATAATTATTTTGAAGTAGAGTCATTATAAATGGTATTCCAATTCAAAATCGGTTGAGTTTTGACAGAGATATTCAAGATCAAAGCCTTAAATATTGTGACTCCCAAATAAGGTCGAAAATCGTCTAGGACGACTAGAAACGCTTAAAAATGGAAAAAACAAAAAAAAGTTCGGAAAAATTTTAAATTGTCTAAATCAAATTTATATTGAAGTAGAGTCAATAAATGTGGTATTCCAATTCAAAATCGGTTGAGTTTTGACAGAGATATTCAAGATCAAAGCCTTAAATATTGTGACTCCCAAATAAGGTCGAAAATCGTCTAGGACGACTAGAAACGCTTAAAAAAGGAAAAAACAAAAAAAAGTTCGGAAAAATTTTAAATTGTCTAAATCAAAATTATTTTGAAGTAGAGTCAATAAATATGGTATTCCAATTCAAAATCGGTTGAGTTTTGACAGAGATATTCAAGATCAAAGCCTTAAATATTGTGACTCCCAAATAAGGTCGAAAATCGTCTAGGACGACTAGAAACGCTTAAAAATGGAAAAAACAAAAAAAAGTTCGGAAAAATTTTAAATTGTCTAAATCAAATTTATTTTGAAGTAGAGTCAATAAATGTGGTATTCCAATTCAAAATCGGTTGAGTTTTGACAGAGATATTCAAGATCAAAGCCTTAAATATTGTGATTCCCAAATAAGGTCGAAAATCGTCTAGGACGACTAGAAACGCTTAAAAATGGAAAAAACAAAAAAAAGTTCGGAAAAATTTTAAATTGTCTAAATCATAATTATTTTGAAGTAGAGTCAATAAAAATGGTATTCCAATTCAAAATCGGTTGAGTTTTGACAGAGATATTCAAGATCAAAGCCTTAAATATTGTGACTCCCAAATAAGGTCGAAAATCGTCTAGGACGACTAGAAACGCTTAAAAATGGAAAAAACAAAAAAAAAAATCGAAAAAATTTTAAATTGTCTTAATCATAATTATTTTGAAGTAGAGTCAATAAATGTGGTATTCCAATTCAAAATCGGTTGAGTTTTGACAGAGATATTCAAGATCAAAGCCTTAAATATTGTGACTCCCAAATAAGGTCGAAAATCGTCTAGGACGACTAGAAACGCTTAAAAATGGAAAAAACAAAAAAAAAAAATCGAAAAAAATTTAAAATTGTCTTAATCATAATTATTTTGAAGTAGAGTCATATAAATATGGTATTCCAATTCAAAATCGGTTGAGTTTTGACAGAGATATTCAAGATCAAAGCCTTAAATATTGTGATTTCCAAATAAGGTCGAAAATCGTCTAGGACGACTAGAAACGCTTAAAAATGGAAAAAACAAAAAAAAGTTCGGAAAAATTTTAAATTGTCTAAATCATAATTATTTTGAAGTAGAGTCAATAAATGTGGTATTCCAATTCAAAATCGGTTGAGTTTTGACAGAGATATTCAAGATCAAAGCCTTAAATATTGTGACTCCCAAATAAGGTCGAAAATCGTCTAGGACGACTAGAAACGCTTAAAAATGGAAAAAACAAAAAAAAGTTCGGAAAAATTTTAAATTGTCTAAATCAAATTTATATTGAAGTAGAGTCAATAAATGTGGTATTCCAATTCAAAATCGGTTGAGTTTTGACAGAGATATTCAAGATCAAAGCCTTAAATATTGTGACTCCCAAATAAGGTCGAAAATCGTCTAGGACGACTAGAAACGCTTAAAAATGGAAAAAACAAAAAAAAAAACGAAAAAATTTAAATTGTCTTAATCATAATTATTTTGAAGTAGAGTCATTATAAATGGTATTCCAATTCAAAATCGGTTGAGTTTTGACAGAGATATTCAAGATCAAAGCCTTAAATATTGTGACTCCCAAATAAGGTCGAAAATCGTCTAGGACGACTAGAAACGCTTAAAAATGGAAAAAACAAAAAAAAAAATCGAAAAAAATTTTAAATTGTCTAAATCATAATTATTTTGAAGTAGAGTCAATAAATGTGGTATTCCAATTCAAAATCGGTTGAGTTTTGACAGAGATATTCAAGATCAAAGCCTTAAATATTGTGATTCCCAAATAAGGTCGAAAATCGTCTAGGACGACTAGAAACGCTTAAAAATGGAAAAAACAAAAAAAAGTTCGGAAAAATTTTAAATTGTCTAAATCATAATTATTTTGAAGTAGAGTCAATAAAAATGGTATTCCAATTCAAAATCGGTTGAGTTTTGACAGAGATATTCAAGATCAAAGCCTTAAATATTGTGACTCCCAAATAAGGTCGAAAATCGTCTAGGACGACTAGAAACGCTTAAAAAATGGAAAAAACAAAAAAAAGTTCGGAAAAATTTTAAATTGTCTAAATCAAATTTATATTGAATAGAGTCAATAAATGTGGTATTCCAATTCAAAATCGGTTGAGTTTTGACAGAGATATTCAAGATCAAAGCCTTAAATATTGTGACTCCCAAATAAGGTCGAAAATCGTCTAGGACGACTAGAAACGCTTAAAAATGGAAAAAACAAAAAAAAGTTCGGAAAAATTTTAAATTGTCTAAATCAAATTTATATTGAAGTAGAGTCAATAAATGTGGTATTCCAATTCAAAATCGGTTGAGTTTTGACAGAGATATTCAAGATCAAAGCCTTAAATATTGTGATTCCCAAATAAGGTCGAAAATCGTCTAGGACGACTAGAAACGCTTAAAAATGGAAAAAACAAAAAAAAGTTCGGAAAAATTTTAAATTGTCTAAATCATAATTATTTTGAAGTAGAGTCAATAAAAATGGTATTCCAATTCAAAATCGGTTGAGTTTTGACAGAGATATTCAAGATCAAAGCCTTAAATATTGTGACTCCCAAATAAGGTCGAAAATCGTCTAGGACGACTAGAAACGCTTAAAAATGGAAAAAACAAAAAAAAAAATCGAAAAAATTTTAAATTGTCTTAATCATAATTATTTTGAAGTAGAGTCAATAAATGTGGTATTCCAATTCAAAATCGGTTGAGTTTTGACAGAGATATTCAAGATCAAAGCCTTAAATATTGTGACTCCCAAATAAGGTCGAAAATCGTCTAGGACGACTAGAAACGCTTAAAAATGGAAAAAACAAAAAAAAGTTCGGAAAAATTTTAAATTGTCTAAATCATAATTATTTTGAAGTAGAGTCAATAAAAGTGGTATTCCAATTCAAAATCGGTTGAGTTTTGACAGAGATATTCAAGATCAAAGCCTTAAATATTGTGACTCCCAAATAAGGTCGAAAATCGTCTAGGACGACTAGAAACGCTTAAAAATGGAAAAAACAAAAAAAAAAAATCGAAAAAAATTTAAAATTGTCTTAATCATAATTATTTTGAAGTAGAGTCAATAAATGTGGTATTCCAATTCAAAATCGGTTGAGTTTTGACAGAGATATTCAAGATCAAAGCCTTAAATATTGTGATTCCCAAATAAGGTCGAAAATCGTCTAGGACGACTAGAAACGCTTAAAAATGGAAAAAACAAAAAAAAGTTCGGAAAAATTTTAAATTGTCTAAATCATAATTATTTTGAAGTAGAGTCAATAAATGTGGTATTCCAATTCAAAATCGGTTGAGTTTTGACAGAGATATTCAAGATCAAAGCCTTAAATATTGTGATTCCCAAATAAGGTCGAAAATCGTCTAGGACGACTAGAAACGCTTAAAAATGGAAAAAACAAAAAAAAGTTCGGAAAAATTTTAAATTGTCTAAATCATAATTATTTTGAAGTAGAGTCAATAAAAATGGTATTCCAATTCAAAATCGGTTGAGTTTTGACAGAGATATTCAAGATCAAAGCCTTAAATATTGTGACTTCCCAATAAGGTCGAAAATCGTCTAGGACGACTAGAAACGCTTAAAAATGGAAAAAACAAAAAAAAAAAATCGAAAAAAATTTTAAATTGTCTTAATCATAATTATTTTGAAGTAGAGTCATATAAATGTGGTATTCCAATTCAAAATCGGTTGAGTTTTGACAGAGATATTCAAGATCAAAGCCTTAAATATTGTGACTCCCAAATAAGGTCGAAAATCGTCTAGGACGACTAGAAACGCTTAAAAATGGAAAAAACAAAAAAAAAAACGGAAAAAATTTAAATTGTCTTAATCATAATTATTTTGAAGTAGAGTCATTATAAATGGTATTCCAATTCAAAATCGGTTGAGTTTTGACAGAGATATTCAAGATCAAAGCCTTAAATATTGTGACTTCCAAATAAGGTCGAAAATCGTCTAGGACGACTAAAAACGCTTAAAAATGGAAAAAACAATAAAAAAAAAATCGAAAAAAATTTAAAACTGTCTTCATCATAATTATTTTGAAGTAGAGTCAATAAATGTGGTATTCCAATTCAAAATCGGTTGAGTTTTGACAGAGATATTCAAGATCAAAGCCTTAAATATTGTGATTCCCAAATAAGGTCGAAAATCGTCTAGGACGACTAGAAACGCTTAAAAATGGAAAAAACAAAAAAAAGTTCGGAAAAATTTTAAATTGTCTAA